>CANYBF011010172.1:0-12171 GCA_948192965.1 Dalechampia spathulata | reverse complement strand
CCAGTAGGAGCATCTCACCCCCTAATTGATAGATACCGGTACTTCTCGTACCGCGACACATTACGTATCATCACAACGCCACCCTTATAGCATCCCCTCACCATGTTATGCTATTCCATCATTCAATATGCATTCACATGCCATTAAGCAATAATCATAAGGCAAACATTCATAAAACACAAGGTACGTTCCTTCCCGGAACTCCTATCCACACATACGTTCCTTCTCGGAACCAATAACCACAATCACACGCATCAAAAGCATGCACAAGCATAATCATCGGGAATTCAATCCCCAAACATTAGTTCATGGCATTACCAAGCCAAAACACAAGGATACAAGCCTCATACAACAAACATAAGGCGTATAACACAACCCATAGCATAAACTAGCACAAACCTGAAGATAGAAGCTTGCCAACTCTCACCCTCGATCACCACGCTAACCTGATCTAGCCTTAGCTTCTAGCTCTCGCCCTGTCTCGATGTCTAGAACCTCCTCTCCGAGTGTTTTTATAGGGTTTAGGGTGTTTAGAAAGGTTTAAAGGAAAGAAACATAAGAAAAGGGTTATGTTTCAACTACATAAAAAGCCCATTTTAAGTCACGTACGCCCGTACTGGTCTTGGTACGCCTGTACCAACTTAAAAAGCCTGAGAAACACAACTCTTGCGAGTTGCGGTACGGCCGTACCACCCATTGGTACGCCCGTACGCCCCAATTCCTGAGAGCTCTACTGACAAACCTGATTTCCTGCGAGTTGACGTACGCCCGTACCACCTCTTGGTACGCCCGTACGCTCTCGAGGAACTCTATACCCTTCATCTCCCCTATCTCGTACGGTCGTACAGCCTCCCCGTACGCCCGTACACCTACCCGAAACTCTCCTTCTTACCCTCAAACGCACTCCCTGATCTACCTGAAATACTTCCTAACCAAAACAAACATGCATGCCATCATGCACACACCAAATACACATCGAATACGTCCTCATGACGCACATACAAGCATAAAATACATAGCACATACACAAGCAACACATGTATACCTACACGTATACATCCAATCATGTATACAAAACTACTAAAACTCCTAGGGGGTCAAACACGGGCGTAACAGCAGTAATACTGGTTGTGTTATTTTTATTTACTACTTGTTGATACCACTGGGATAACTGTAATCTAATATATATATATATATATATATATATATATATACTTACATATCCATTTTCCACTGTGTGCTATGATTATCTCAGTGTGGGACTTTATCTCTCTAGCATGTGTTTGAGTTTTATGAGTTGAGGAAAATTTTAATTGGCATGCTTTGTATGAATTGGGATGATGTACTGCTTTATGATTGTTTTCCCTTATGATGAAATTTTGAAGCTCGAGGGAGGAGTTTCAGGGTTTCATTACGGGACATGTCTCTACTTGGAGGTGTGACAACACTTCTATAATGCCAAGCTTGAAGCCCTACTCAAGAGGTATAACTTGCACCACAAGGTATCCACAGCTTACCATCCCCAAACCAACAGTGAGGTGGAGGTAATGAATAGAGAACTGAAGAAAATCCTGGAAAAAGTAATCAATGGTTCCAGAAAAGATTGGGCAGCAAGGCTGGATGATACGCTATGGGCATACCGTATAACATTCAAAACCCCTATAGGCACAACCCCTTATAGGATGGTTTATGGAGAGGCCTATCATCTACCTGTGGAGCTAGAGCACAAGGCATATTGCACAATCAAGTACCTGAATCATGATTTGAAGAAAGCAGGGGAGAAAAGGTTGCTACAGCTACAGGAATTGGAGGAACTGAGGCACTCAGCATATGAGAATGCCAAGTTGTAAAAAGAGAAGACTAAGCAATGGCACAATGTGCATATCAAGGTAAAATCTTTTAAAATTGGTGATAATGTGTTGCTATTCAATTCCAGGATGAGGTTGTTTCCTAGAAAGCCTAAGTTGAGATGGAGTGGTCCATTCAAAGTGATACAAGTCTTTGACAGTGGAGCACTCAAGCTGTGAAATGACAAAGGAGAAACGTTCAAGGTGAATGGGCAGAGATGCAAAATCTACCTATGAGATTTGAGTCACAAACCTAAAGAGGTAACATCCTTGGAATGAAACCAAAAGCAGGTAAGGTCTTGCTAATGACCTTAAACTTAGCATGTCAACATGTTTTCATTTGTGTTTTCAAGTCTTAATTGTGTTTTAGTTTGATTTTTAAGGTATTGTGACATTTTAATTCATGATTTTATAGTGTTAAATAATGATTTTAAGTTCAACTTTGTATGTTATTTCAATATGAAAAAGAAAAGAAAAGAAAAATGCAAGAGAATATTGAAATAAGGGAAGTCACGATAGTGACAGAAGGTTGAGTGATTGACGAGCCAAGGAATTTTGAGTCTAAGGTAAGTCACGATCATAACACTGAAAGTCACGATCATGATAGAAACTCTCCAAGGCAAGTCATTATCATGACTTTCAATGTCACAATCATGATAGCAACTTTAAAAAACATGATTTCTAGAATTTTTGTAAGTACAAGAGAGAGAGTTTTCCTTCCAAACATAACTCCTCACTTGCCCAAGAATCCCAAATGCTCTCCCTTCTCCTCAAGCCTAATTTCTCTTAATTTTTTTTAACATTTTAGCATCTTGATTACTCAATTTTTCTACATTTTCACTCCCAATCATCATCAAATCATAAGTAAGTCTCTTCCTCTCTCTCTCTCTCTTATTCTTGAATGATTGATTTTGCAATTTTAGGTTTAAATTGGGGGAATTGATTGTGATGTGTTGAGGTTGATTTGGGCATGCTTGTTATATTTTTTTGATGGCTTAGATTATAATTTTGAATTGATTTCATTGATTTTGGTGTTTTGAGTGAAAGAATGAAAATGGGGGAAAAAAAATCAAAAGTCACGATCGTGACCGAGCCTATATGCTTTAAAACTTGAAATTTTATTCCTTCTTTTGATTAAGATTGCTTTTGATTCATTTGTAGAATATCAAAGAGGGTTAAACATGTTGCTAGACACCTACAAGATAAAAGCAAGGCGCCTAAATCATCAGACTCCCAACCCAACTTTGCAGAATAATATGGCACTCATTTCCTATCTACTCGCCAGAGGAGGGAAGGTAGTACAAACAAATTTGTAAGAAACCTCTAATCTTTCCCCATTACTTTGATTGGAATTTGCTTGAACAATTAGAGGCCTTAGCCCCCATTTGAAAGCATTTGCTTGCAAGTTGGGCTAGGAAATTTTATTGAAACTGAGCACCATGTTTGCAGAGAACTCACTCATGAGTTCTATACTACATGTGAGTTGGTGGACACTAGGCTAGGTCATATTAGATTTTGATTGAGGGGAAAGGCTATGGAGATGACATATCAGATGATTGAGGATGTGTTAGACCTCCCAAAATCTAGATTAACTTCTTCCCATGCAGACTTTTGACCTAAGGCCTTCTCAACTGAAATTATAAGAGGCCAATTACCATACAATGCTCACAATGCCCCTAACCTTCTCATCAAGGACCATGTCCTTATTCTTTTGCATAAATAATTAGTTGTCTCTGTGTTTACTAAAACATAGAATAATAAAGTGTCCTAACAGGAGCTCTTTCCCATCTGGTGCATGCTCAATGACCAAGCTTACTGCACCACCTTTCACTTAATGAAAGGGTTCTAAAGGATGGCTAGACCATAGAGTAAGAAGCTAGGATTAGGTCATGTGATCATTGCTATAGCTGATTACTTTGATGTTGATTTTTCTGACCTGATAATTGTACCATTCCAACATTTTTCTACCAAGTATCTTCAAGATGCAAGACTGACTTACAAGCAAGGCACTTAATTTAAAGCTTATGCTGACCATGATGACATCAAACAGAGGCACCTTGATGTTGACACTGATAATGATGAGGAGGAGGAAAAGGAAGGCAATACTCGAGTGGAAGAATAGACATACGTCCTAGAATAACAACACCATGAGGAGCAAGAGGAGCATCCACCAGCAGCAGGAGCAATAGTAGATAGCTCGATCGAGGCGCTGCTATTGAGGATAGAGCAGGGTAATGTTGAGAATGCTACTCACCTCACTAGAGTAGAGGCCACCGTAACTGAGATACGCAGAGATCAGTGCTATTAGAAGAGGAAGATGTTGAAATTCTTTGAGCTCTCTGGCGTCAATGTACCCTTCCCAACTCTTTCTCCACCTAGCTCACCTCCACCCCCAGGCAATTGAATCTCAATCTTTTTATTCTTTTGTGTGTTTAAATTTGCATTTTTAATTTTTGTTGTTTTTTTATTTTTAATGTGTCTATGTTGCATCTCTTTATATTGAGGACAATGTGTTTTCTAAGTATGGGGATGCATGCTTATGGTTGCTTGCTATGTTCAGTTGTTTATTTTGCTATGTTTGGTTATTTTGTGTGATTGCTGCATGCTTTGCTTTATATTTATTACATAAGTGTATGATTATGAATTGTGAAATTGGAATTACTTGTATATGACATGTGTATTCAGAGAAATGATATAATTAACTTGTTATCATACTGATTTTGAAAATTTTATCATAAACTTAGCAACTTGGTAGGATTGTCAAGATATAAATGTTTAACCTAGATAATAAGCTTAATCCTTCTATAATTACACTATAAAATAGAGTATAACTTATTCAAAAATATTGAGATATGTGATGTGTGTAATTTCAAAATGTAAAACAATGAGGAAATGAGTAAGGAAAAGTAAAAAGAAAAGAGAAATAATAAGTCGAAAAGGGCAAAAGCTAACTGTTCCACTGTCACTAGGGGTGCCTGAAACTAGCCCTAGTGATATGAACAGTGCTAGTAGTCATTCAAGCGAAGGTAGAATGTTAAGTAGTCGGGGACCGTTGCAAAAAGCATGAGGTACTTAAACTGAAAGATCTACCTTTCAAACAATAGCCAAATTAAAAGTAAAAGAAAAATAAAAGAATAAAACCTTATGATCCTCAAATCAAACCAAGTTTAAAACCAAAATTGAATTACTCACACTTCATGTCAAAGCAAAATATGATGAGTTGTATTATGTTTGATAGTGTAATTGTATGAATGATTGAACTTGATTATCTAAGTTAAACATTTCTAGCTTTTCAATACCTAATGATTTGCTAATTTTATGGGAAGATCACATGAAGAGGAGTGATTTCAAGTTAAGGATGCTAAAGTCAATGAACGTAAATTGCCATATCATAAGTATGTTACAATTTCTTTATTTTTTATGTTTTGTTTGTTTTATCTTTGCTTGAGGACAAGTAAAGATTTAAGTGTGGGGATGTTGATGTATGTCACCTTGCATTTTATTTAGTTATTTTTAGTTATAATTTGATGTTTATTTTGTTATATTTTTTTATTTAGTAGAATTTAATGAGTTTGTTGAGTGTGTAGACTTAATGAAGAAATCAAGAAGAAATGAAGCATTTTGGGGCTTAAAAAGTCGAGTCATGATCATGACATTCAATTTCACGATCATGACAAAAGCTAGAAGCAATGAGAGACACTATCAAGCAAGTCACGATCGTGACATTCAAAGTCGCGATCATGACAGAAGTAGGAAGAGCCCAAAGACCACCAATCCAGTAAGTCACGATCGTGACTTCTCAATGATTAGCCATTTAAAGCATGATTTCTGCAAAAGATTAAATAGGGAAAATGGGATCCATGGGGGGAAAAAATTGAAAAGCTTTAAAGGAGACCTCATGGGCAATGAAATCCACAAGATGGGCAAAGATACAAACAAATTGAAGATAAGGCTGGAGGATCTTCACTTAAAGATAAAAGGAGGTAGAAGAGGGAGAAATGGATCCCATCCAGGACTTACACTTCAACTAACATTATTCTCTGCTGTATGGGGTTCTTTCCTTGTTTTCTTCATCTTTTCTTGTGTTTCTTGTAAGCCATGAGTAGCTAAGTATTTTATCATAGGATTTAATTCATGAAATCCTTAGCTGGAAAACTAATTATACTTGTTTAAGATTGCTATAGATGTTTAAATTTAAAGATTGGTTTTAGAAATAAAAATCTCTGCTTTATAATTGCAATGAGAGTTAGATTATAGAATGCTTGAACATTGAGAGATGTTTAATTCTAAAGATTAGCTTTCTAAACGATTTCTTATGCTCTGTAATTGCAATGAGAGTCGAATTGTAGAAATTTAGTAGAAATTGTAGAAATTCTAAAGAAATTGTAGAAATTGCTCATTCTAGTTAAGTAGATGTGTATAAGAGATCTACATGTTCCTAGCTCTTGTTATATTGGTTGACAGTTTCCTTAATTAGAGGACCATGATTGTGTCTAAATGAATCCAAGATTAGTATAAAATTTAGTTGATTTCACCTCAAGAGAGGGTGATCGATGCTGTTGGATATCTTAGATAGTAATAAATATATAACTGTTATCCTAGCTTGGTGATGATGATTTCAAATCCTACGTTCATTATCATTGTTTTATCTTCTTGTATTTGATCTTACTTCATTCCTTTACATATATACTTTTGCAATTGTTACTTCTAAACACCAAACCATTAATTATTGCTTAAACAGATTGGAAATCCAAGTAGTGGTGGATAGACAATAAATCCTCGTGGGATCAATATTTTACTACAATTATCTGTATGCTTGTAGTGGAGTAATGATTAAAACTACTATGGTGTAAACGACCATCAGTATACAAGTATCATCCTTAGAGACTAAGGAGTTAAACATTAGTTTTATCACTAAATAATAATCTAAGATAACAATTTAAATATGATTGAATTGTATAAAATAATAAATTAAATGATAATAACTAGATTAAAGTGAGTAGTCTATGAAGGATAAATGTAATTGACATAATATAATCTAAAATCCAATATTAAAGTTAATCTAAATGTAAGAGACCAAAAAATAGAAACTCCACGTAGTAACAAACAATAAAGAAGATGACTAATAAAGTAAAGATAATAATTAAGTGATTTGGAAATAAAAAATAAGTATAGTTAGCAAATTTAAATAACAAAAAAGCAATAATGAGCAATAACATGATATAAGGCACTTGAGATTAAGTTTAAAATTAGAATAACAATCTTATTAGATTCATAACCATTTAGTTAATTTATCCCTAACATCAACCAATCATATAATATTACCAATTCAATAATAGAGAATTCATAAATGATGGTCAATCATTCATAAACTTAAGTTTAAGACTAGATCATTAACAATTAAACTAAACATTTGATTTACCAATAAAATCACATTTTAAATAATCTCTCAATCTAAAGCAAGAAGAAGTTAGTTTCCTATCATTACAAAATCTATATCAAATATTCAGTTTTCTATCTAAAAACCCATAAGCAAAGAAGAGAAATGTGCTCAATAACCAAATTTATTTCAACTTTGAAGCATTAATCCATCCCCTTTTTTCTTTTGTGTTCTTTTTCCTCTCCAATGTACTCTCAAAGATAATTTCCTAGCCATTCTCTCTAATTTACTTGTGCCTTCTTCTAATCCCTAAAAAGAAATTGTTTACTCCCTTTATGTATGTGCTATTTTTTATTTGTTCTCTCTTATTTAGACTATAAAGAAATTAAAATAAAATATTAAAAATTATCAACAAAGCTTTAAAATTTGAAAATAAATAAAGCAAAAATATTAAATAGATAGGCTGTAAAAACAAATAAATCTAACTTGAAATTAGGCCTAAAATTATATAAAATGGACTCATATCATAACCTTCTGTAATAGTGATTGTTTAGATAAATTCACCTTAAAAACCAAATATAAGATAGTTTCTTAATTCTACATGAATTGTAACTTATTATTAATTTATTGTATTTAACCTATTATGTAATAAACTATTATTGTCTAATCCTCTCATGTTTTCACTCATTAGCTTATTTCAACCTCATTAAACATCAAATCATAATTAAAACATACCAATTGAATGGAACTTTCTATAAGAGTTGAGATATGTATGCATATGTATATGTGTGTGTATGTGTATGGTGATGTTAAAGTTTTATGAAATGGGAATGCATTAGTATACAAACAAGAAGAAGAATGTTATGCTTATAGGGATCCATGAAAGCATTTCACCAATATCGATAGATATTTAAGAATTCATAAATAAATAAAATAAATTCTTGAAATATTTAAAAAAAATTGTCAATTTGGTAGAGTTCAAGAATGAGGTTTAGTAGGAGCATACATGATGTTAAAGAAATCTATTGAATAAAAAATTGTACTAAAATTAATAAAAAAATTTCAATGGTTTAGATTTATATTTTTAAATTTCAATTTTAAACATTTTTATTTTAGTATAATTTTTCATTTTTAAAATCATTTATTTAATTAATCGGTTGAAAGGCTTGTATATCAACAAATAATTTTGTTTATTTTGTTTATGTTATATATGTATAATGAATAATGAACGCCTAAAGAAGATGCATATGAAATTTATTCTAATTAATGAGCTTACAATCATTGACACCTTATTTTTAAAGTTTGAATTTTAGGATATTTTATGCAATAAATTTTAAGATATTTTATACATATATTTATTTATTTATGTACTTCTTACTTATATTTGTAGAATTTTAGTTCGAACCTATGATGACTTCTTTCACAAATTTTTGGCATTTTATGCATGTAGATTATTTATTTAATTTTCATTTATATTAATAGGATTATAATGACAATATTATATGTTACATTAAATATGATTAATCAAAATTAACATGAATATATTAAAATTTTAAAATAGTTTTGAATATTTTAGTTATTAATTTGAACTTCTAATTTTTAAATTTCATGTTTATGTATTCTTAATTTCTTGCAATTTTTGTCTCATTTTAATGCTAATTTAATTTGACTTAAAAATTTTATTATTTGCTAGTTTCATGAAAATGTATTGGTGTGATCAATAAATTATAATAATTTTAATTTTAATTTTAATATTATATCAATTGTAAAAGAAATATGTATGATAAAACATATAATAAACAAAGGAAAATTATAATGAATGTCAATTTTTTATTTTTTACAAAATGTTTTTACAAATGTTACATTGACTATTTTTTAAATTTATGTCAGATTTCAAGAGTAAAATTACATTTATATCACTTCTTTTATATTAAATTATTCAAATTTTTTCCTCTTTTATTTTTACTTTATTTAACTTTCCTATTTTATTTATTTTAATTGTTAAGCTTGGCTCCATCTTTTTGCCATCATTTTGTTCTTAATTCTTTTTTGATTTTTAATTCTTTCAATTTTCAAGTTTTTCATCCATGTTTTCTTTTCCTTCTTTTCCTCTTCCTTTGTTATTGCAATCTTTTCTTATTTGATGAGTTCTTACTTTTCTATTGGTTTTTAGGTGAGTTTTGAATCTTTCAAGTTATTATCGATACATTCATTTTGTTTTTGCATTGTTCTTTATGAATTTTATTAAATTTTTCTTTGTAGCTTTCTTTATTTTTCTTAATGTTTTTGATGCATTTTATACTTTTATAGGACATATTGTTTATTGATTTTTATCTATTTTGTTTAGTTACATGTTTTAATCATTTATTTTATAGTTTGTTTTTATTTTGTTTTCTCTTACTAATTGTTTATATGTATTATTGTCAACTTTCTATTTTTTTATTCTTATTATGTTTTCACATTTTCAATTATGAATTTTTTATATGTTTTGCATGATTTAGTAGTGTTTGATGTTGTTTTATCTCGTGGGTTGATTTATCCTTGTAGTTTGTAAAATTTTGTAGTTATGTCTTTGTTATATTTAGCAGTTTGGTTTTTGTATACATATACTATATCTACTATATCTATTTATATGTTATACTTATTTATCTTACTCCTATGTTTTAGGTTTTCTTGTCTATAATTGATATATTCATTTTTTCTTGTCTTTTATATTTTTAAGTTTCATTTATCTAATTGTTGTATTTTTCATATCTATTTTTGTATTAAAAGTGAATGGTTGTATGTTTTGTGAGATTTTATGTTATTTCATTATTTTATTTATTGTTTTCTTTTATTTTTTTAAATGTTTTTGATTTATGTTTTTTAGTTTTTAGATTTTTCCCATAATTTTTTAGTAATGTTTTTGTTTTATACAGGATATTAATTCTTGTTCTTCATCTACTATATGTATTTTTATGTTTTACTTGTTTGTATTTTTGTTCTATACTTTTTCATATTTTTTTATTTGAGTATTTCTTTATGATATCTACTTTTGTTTTTGAGATTTTACATTGTCATTAATGAATTGTTGTTTGTTTGCTAACATTTTCCTATAATTGTATTCTTTTATATGCTATATGTATTATATTCCATATTTTAGTTTTATGTATAATATTAATTGATAAATTTTTTATTGTAATTATATTCTTTCATCAACTACATATACTCCATTGGTTGCTTTTGTTTTATATGTTATATTATTGATGTGTTTCTACTGGTTGTATTTTGAAATTTTATAGTTTTATTATATCATTTAGATTTCTTTATTTATTGAGGATGTAGATTATAGTAAATTCCTACTAATTTTGATGTGAGTGTTAGGAATGAGTTTCCTATCAAGGGTATTTTATACAATTTATTTTATATGATTTGTCACACTCCTCATAATGCAACATGCTCCCATAGAATAATGAATAGTCTCAAAATAAATGGAAACCATTGATTATCCTACAAGAGAAGTAAAATTTGTTTTTAAAAGCTTTATCTTGTAAAATAATGTATACAAGTAACTGAAAAGCACACATAATAATATCATAATATATATTATGTTTGAAGAAAACATTAAATAATATCATAACTTGCATCATATACATGTATTTACTGCCTTAATACACTACTCTAGTTGCAAAACATAACTATATAGAAGAACATTATACTAATCTAAGTCCTTACCATCAAAGTGAGCCTTAATAAACTGGTGTTTTTGGATCTGAGTGCTTCATGGAGATCTTCTAACATGCATCCATCAAATGATAAATGTTGAGTATAAAACTCAATGGTGCTATAATCATGAAGCATAGTAATTATAAACCAATCATGTATTACGTAATAGCTTTCATGACATTAATAATCACGGTATAAGTTAATCTTAATCATAAATCACAATTACATCATCATATAATCAATCAAGAATAGTATTCTCAAGCAACTTATGCATATAATTATCATTTATAAACACAAAAGATTCATAACATTATAAAACATTCACATGAATTCTATCACAGCTCATTTATCATGATACAACATCATTTGTATCTTTTGAATCTATAACCTTTCATGTCTATCTATGAGAAATACAAGTTTCATAATATATTTACTATATTGCTTTAACATATGTCAATATCTTTCATTGTCATTGCTATAAACATTTCCATGGCATAATTAAATCCTTTGAGTACTATAAAGTGTCATACTTTAACTCTGTCATGTATTCCTGTCATTAGCAATTCGTAATATAATAAGGAATACAAATCATTACCTCTATCTATATATCTCTATAAACAATTAGCATGTCAATGTTGTCAATGAATAACATCATACTCTCAACATAACATTGTTGCCTGTGACCATAAGCTCAAATAACTATATTTCATATCCACTGTGATATAATCATATCCTGTGCATTAGCATCATAAACATATGTTATAATTGTATATTAATCACTATACAGTAATGTCATGTTGTATGTATTATGAATGCCTTTATGCTATGCATGCCCCTCTGTTTTTCGTGTATCAATTCCTTTGCCTCTATGATTGTGAACAATCCCATACTAGGTCCAATGTTTTAGTATCTCTAGTTCTCGTAGGAATATATCATATATATATATATATATATATATATATATACATATATATATATACATATATATACATATATATACATATATGTATATGTATATATATGTATATATATATGTATATGTATATGTATATATATGTATACATATATGTATACATATATGTATACATATACATATATGTATACATATACATATATGTATATATATATATACATATATGTATATATATATGTATATATATATATATAGATACATATATATGTATATATATATATGTATATATATATATATGTATATGTATATGTATATGTATATATATG
>CANYBF011009706.1:0-13337 GCA_948192965.1 Dalechampia spathulata | reverse complement strand
AGGAGGTTATAAACATATCGATTCCTTCGGGAATCCCATTCCATTTCGATCCAGTGTGCCCAGAGCTGAGCTCTGCCCTCAATTCTCATTTCTTTTCACACTCTTTTCCTTTCCTTTTACCTTTCCATGCATGTTCGCAATCCAAAAATCACATGGTATAACACATTAAGCGATAATCATCACCATAAGCAAGGAAAACATAGCATTCCCAAGCCTTATCATCCAAATCACAACGTATCACTCCAAAAGTGATACAATCCAAGCATCAAACTCAATATTCAGCACGTATCATCGCAAAACAACATCATTCCTAGCACAAGCAATAGCCTAGACGTAGTTTATGTCTTATGGCAATCCGAAACAAGCCAAAAGTGGCTTAACACACAAAACTAGCACTAACCTCAATCGCAAGCAACCTCTCGCTATAGCTTGTGATTCTGTCTCTACCAGTAGTTAACTTCTATTGCTCGTTCCCGGACGCTAGCGATGTTTAGAATCACTTAGAGAGTGATTTGGTAGGGTTTGGGGAGGGTTTTGCTGAAGAAAAAGGATTGGAATTAAAGGAAAAACCGACTGAAAACTGCCTTAAAAGTCAAGTTTAGTGTCGCGTACAGCCGTACGGTCATTGGTATGCCCGTACCGACGCTAAAAGCCTGATAACCCTAACTCCTGCGAGCAGTCGTACGGCCGTACCACCCGTTGGTACGCCCGTATGGGCACTGTTCATCTGTCCCAAACACTGTTCACCTGAGAGCAAACCTGATTCCTGCGAGTTGCGGTACGGCCGTACGCCCATGTGGTACGCTCGTACGCACTCGAGGCTCTCAATTCCCTGTTTCCTCTCTGTCTGGTACGACCGTACGCCCTATACGTACGCCCGTACCACTTCCTAAACTCACATAACTTGCCTATTTGGCAAGCCTAACTCATCCCTAATAAACCCAAACCTTCCTGCCAACCCTGCAACACTTCAAATTACAATCCTAAGCACAATTACAAGTCGTACCTCATCCGACCGAGAAGACACGCTTCCCAATGAGGTGACGTCACACAGTCAAGCATATAAACGCATACATTTCACTACATACCAATCCATATACACATACACATATACATTCATATATATACGTGCACATACATTCAGACACAGACCAATATATTCACACACGTCCCTAGGTACATAAAGACGTATAACTCCTAGGGTCTCTATCGTGGGTGTAACACAAGACCTCTCTTTACATCTTATTAAGGTTTGGTACAACCCATTCCCCTCAATTTATATGTTTTTTTTAAAATATATATATATATATATATATATATATATATATATATATAATTATATGGGTACTCATAACCATAACAAGTCATAATATTAAGAATCTCGAAGATGGCACAAAACCCAACAGTTTGCGTAGTATAGCTTAGAGCTAATAATCACAAACTACAAACACATCATGAAAGCTAAGTGTTACAAGCATCATACAAAAGTCAAGAATCAATTTCTTTTTTGTAAGGGGCATTAGTTCTATTTATTAATGTCCAATTAACAATTTGTAATATTATGCATTTAAGATTTAAAAAATATCATCTAATATTACACTTTTTTTTTTCTTTTTCCTCTATTTTTTTCATCATCTTTATTTCCACAACATATAGTATGTATGGTATATATAATATATATATTGTATATTTATGGTATATATAGTATATATTTATTTATCTATATACTATATAATATGGTATATATTTATATATTATATATATCATATAATATAATATATATTTATATATCATATATCGTATATCATGTATATCATGTATATGATATATACATATTTATATATATCTATAATAGTAAAAAATAAAAAAAGATAAAGCATAATTTAAAATAATGATATATGAACAAAAAGAAGAAAAAGTAATAGATGTAAATGAAGAAAATAAAGAAGTGAAGGAAGAAGAAGAGGAGAAGGAGTGGAAAGAGAATCACATTAAAAAAAAAATTTGAAAAAGAGGAAAATTAAAAATAATAAAATATAAAATTAAGGGTAAATATGTAATTTGATGAAAAAAAATGATAAATATTTTAACCAAAAAGTTAAAATAACATTAATTTAAACTCATTTCATTAAAATCATTTCAACGAGCTAAATTCATGAAAGTATATGACTCAAGATATTAACACTTATAGTTTAACTATTAAACCCATATAAAATAGGATTTTTTACAAAAATGAAAAAAAAAATTTTAATTGTAGAAATAAAGAAATTTGATTTTTTTTTTATAAAAATATGAAATTTAAAAAAATATTTTTAAAAATATGAATCTTTTAAAAATTTACAAAAAAGTATATCATATATATATAATATACTTAATATATATTAAAAAGATATCATTTTAGTATATATTAGGGATTTGATATGTATATTTTGAGTATTTGATATCAAAATTTTATATTATAATTTTTTTGATATTAATTTGAAATAATATACCTTTAATTTTATAAAAAATTTTAATTTCAAAACATAATTTTATAAGAAATAATGTATTATATATTAAAAAAATACAAACCTGAAAATACAAAACTTTATATTCTTCTGGTAGTAAATATATATAAATATATATACATCATATAATATTTATTTATTTATATATATACCATAATATATATTAATAAATACATACATACATATTATATATATATATATATTATGATAAATAAGTATGTACTAAAATATATTTATTTACATATGTACCATCATGATAAAATTAGTTTATAGAAGAATGAAATATAATAAATTAAAAAACAGGGAATAATTAGGTCAAGAGTGTAAGAAACAAATAAAATCTCTATATTAATCCAAACATCATTGTTACTCGCATTTCTTTCTTTTCTTTTTCCTTCATTTTCACTTTTTGTTCTTTTAAATTTATTTTTTAAGTTTATCTTCTGAATTTATTATCTTTAAATTATTGAATTAAATTTTATTTTAAATTAATATATATAGTTGATAAATATTTAAATAAATGTATGATATATTTTATTACATATTATTAATCACTTTTTTAAAATATAATTCGTAATTTAATTAAAGCAGATATAAAAATTTAAAAATAATATTAAAAATATATATTAAGTTAATATTTATTTTATATATTATTTAATAAAAAATTTATAACTGATATCAACTATAGAATTCGATAGTTTGTTGTATTGGTTTAAACAATTCTTCATACCCATGAAATTAAGTTACGGTTATTAACATCTGTGTGGTAGGCTAAAGAAATATCAATTATCATAAATATGGTATTAAAATTGATAATTGATATTTCAAATAATCTTTTATGATCACTTTACTTATTATATACTAATCATAATAATAATTTAATTATCTAAAAATAACAAGTATTATATAAAATATTTATTATTTTAATTTAAAATACATCATATTTATATCCTCCTTCAGCTAAATAAATTTATGATACAAATTTTCTTACTTTGCTTTGGAAATTCGAACAACAAACTCAATATTTTAAATAACTTAATAAATTTAATAAATCTAATAAACACAGTATTTTCAAATAATTTAATAAATCAATCAAATATATTTTTTGAGATATATTTTCTGTAAAAAGAAAAAGTTGATATAAAATTAATTAAAAATTAAAATTAAATTGGATCATTTTCAAGTGAATATTAATCATGAAGCAGAGTTTTGAAATGAGAAGTCAAAATCTCATCAAAATCATAAAAATTTACAATTCTTATCAATTATATAATTCAATTTTTTAGTTTAAACATTTAAAATATATGTATAACATCAATTCAAAGTGAAAATTAAAAAAAAATCTAAGGAATTTGATGAACAACCCTTTATATCTATGATTTTAATCTATAATTATGATATTTACCAAATAAATATTAATAACTATAAATATAATTTTATAATCATTTTACCTATGTTGTTAACATCAATACTATTATTGTATAGCAATCGTAATATAATTTAATTATTATTAAAATATAATAAATATAAAATAAATGTATCTAATATCAATTATTATATTATAAATATTTAATTATCTAATTACATTAAATAAATATTATATAAAAGATTTATTCTTTTAGTTTAAAAATATGATAAAGGCCCGAGTGAAATATATTTATCCAGTATTGACTGTTTTTTTTATTAAACCCACGAGATTGGATCCATGTATTCGGCCCGCACAAAATGACGCCGTTTTGTAGACACATCTGCATTGCAAACCTAAAGAAAATTAACATTCCTTGGGTTTTCATGGACCTCCTCTCTCTCCCATCTTATTCTGAACAAAATCTCCAAACCCTAACCCTGTCTGATAGTTATTATTAAAATCCAAAATAACTGCAAATAAAACCGAATCATCAGTTTTCATCTGTTACTTTAGTTTCGATTCTTTCACTTATTTACAGGTATTGTTTAATTTCACTTCATTTGTTTTTGATTTCTTTGTTTCGATTAATTCATCATTTGATTATGATCTCTATTTGAGAATCACACTAAATTTCTGTCAGTTGTCTTTATATTTGAGAATCCTTCTTCGTGAAGATAGTTACATGTAATGGTTCATCACATTATAGGTTGCATGAAGATCTCTGTGGATTTTTTTTATTGAACTGTTTTTGGTTTTGTGGTTTTTTAGTGGTTTTCTTTCATATTTTTGTTACTTTATCTGTTTTTCCCTTTTCCTTTTTCTTTTCTGTTATTCACATATTACAGTCTCTATCGCTGTCGGTAACTGCCAATGTTTACAATTGTGCCAATTGTATTACCACTTTTCTGTTTTTAATATAGTTAGTATGGACAGATTGTAAGAATCGCGCTAAAGTGCTGTCTGCTTTCTTTAGTTTTGGATCCCCTTTTTCTTGAAAAACGAATGACTACATGTATTGGTTTATCACGCTAGACGTTGCAATTTCTAAAACATTTTAAAACTCTAAACGTGGTTTTGGAGCTTATGGATTGCTTATGTATAGTAACTCCTTTAGAGAAGGAACTGATCAATTTTACTGTTAATATGTTTATTTTCTCTCTTTGACATCTCCCTTTTAATATATATATAGATAGATCGTTATTCTTTTTAATTTGCATTGGTAAAATAACTAAGAATCGCACTAAATTGCTGTCAGTTCTTTTATATTTGGATCCTTCTTCTTCGTGAAGAAGGGATGAGTTCGTTACCTTGAATGGTTTGTTACATTACAGGTTGCATAAACATCTCTGTGGATCCTTCTTTTTATTTAGCTATTTTTGTTGTTGAGTTACAGTTTTTCTTATGACCACCGTTTGTTTTTAATATGATATAGATTTGCCCATGTTTACACCATGGAAAATAGAATTAGTGAATGTTTAGCATTCTTTTTTCCGTTTATGTTTTAGTGCTGGGCTTTGTCATTTGCAAGTATAGTAAATGTTTGTGTAAGCTATAAATTTGACTCGATTACTCTCTTGATTTTAAGTTATTGGGGTATCTAAAAATGGCAAGCAAAGCTGTGAAGACTGTAGCAAAGGCAGTTTCTGAGTATCAGTACCCATGGAGGGAAAAATTGGCCAAACATAAGGATGAGTTGACCAAGGGGGTGTGGGGGTACTGGCATCTAGGGGCTTGGACACCACTCCACATCAGTGCTCGTAGACGGGCTAGACTTCGCAAGGAAGTCATCATGGCAGGGGAAGATTGGCCTTATGATCCAGAGAGGAAAGAAATGAGAGTGAAGATGAAAGGGCACAAGTGCGATAGGATTTCTGCTGAGAAACGAGAGAACACTGTCAAATTGATGGAGAAAATGCCAGAGATGTTGAAGGCATACAAGAAGCGAAGGTGGGAGAAGAAAATGAAGGAAGAAGAGAAGAGATCAAAAGACTAGGGAAACAAAAAAAAAAACAACCGTTTCTCTTTGGTACTTGCCCCTTTCACTAAGTTGGTGGCAGCTTATTCCTGGATGAACTTGGTCTATGTTGCTTTTTCATAGTCTGATACATCAAAGACAAGCATTAGATTTTCTGCATAAAATGATGGAGCTTCTTGTCTAGGCCAAACCTTCTTCTTTTCTGGGAGTGGTTGATTTCTTTCTATTGATAAGCTTTGGGCAACTCCCCTGTATGTTCATAACTTAAAAATTGAAGTAAATTATGAATTTGCATGGAAAAGTTAAAGTTTTGGATTAGGGTTTGCATTGTTGCTTGGCTGAAGAATTTGGGACTTGGCTTTGGCTAATTGGGTAGTCTTTAAGACCCCCTTAAATGTCAATGTAATTGCTGGAATTTAATTGATATAAATGGGTTTTAATTCTAGTTAATGAAATGCTGAAATTGACTATGGATTTGAGTTGAAGTTGAACTGTAAAGCAGCAACTCTGTAGGGGCATTTGGACATTAAATTTGAAGTTGAAATTCCTAGAAATTGCTCTTTGGTTTGTATGCTGCTTATTGGGGTTGTGCCCACTTATGTGCTCTGAAATCTACATATTAAATTTGTTTTTAATCTAACATAGCTTCAGGATTTGATTCTTTTAATACTATCTGATTCAATTTTTCATTCTTTGAGTAGTACGATATTATTCAATTTTTAATTCAACTTGGTATTAAATTGTAAATTGATCGATAATGCATCTCTGCATAAGTTATCAACTTTGAAAAAATTTCATAATTTTCTAAAATTATGATAAACTTTAGAAAAATAATGCCACAAGTTATAGCACATAAAATATCTTTTAGATGTATTAATCGAAAAAGCAACAAACAAGCCTCTAATTTTGCTCAAAATATTAATAGTTTCTGGTTTTATAATTAATGCGCAGCGTTTACTTGGTGTTGAAGATGACCCTAATCTACCCCATCTACTAATTTTTTGTATGTATTTTCTCCTCATTCCTCCGCCGTCTACGCCGTTGCTATTATTGTACATCTAACTAAATAAAAGTGTATCTCCTTTGCTTTCATCGCATTTAAAGACCTTTTCGTTTCCTATCATTCTCTTTTACTCTTTTACTTTTTATACTATTTTTTGAATTATTTATTTATTTATTTATTATTTTTTTGACAATATTTTCATATTAATGATTATTTTTTGAAAAATCACATTTCCTGCCATTCTTGCAATCATCTCAACATTAATATCATAGAAAATAAATTATTACAAATAACTATAAATTATAACTCATATTTTGATGGTAATTAATAAAGTCATGTTTTAATGAAGCTAAGAAACTAAAATAGAGGAGGGTAAATGATCTTGCAAATTCTATGGATTTCAATAAGCACATAACTAAGGTTGCATCTTAGATATGGGTCTATGAATTTACACTTAGATATATGCTTTGGTACTTTTGTTACTCCTAAAATGGAAAAATATTTTGCATTGTTAATACAACAATCCATCAAACACTTTCTTTTAAGAAATAGAACATCAAAAAAAATAAAGCATGATTCTTACAAATTTATGTAATGAATTGTTTGAGTTCGATGTACCTCAATTCAATTTAGTTCTTTGTTCCTATTATGGAATTCTTACATGTAATTCAAATCGAATAAATAAGAAAAAAAAGATACTTTTTTTATTATTGTTTGGATAGTTGAAGTTCATCACCTTATTTTGTGGAATGGAATGATCATATCCTGACTTTTAATCTATTTGAAGTTTTGATGAGTTGTTTCATGATAATAGCACAAAGAAAATGACTATATGGGCTAGATGATATAAATGAAGCCTTTAAAATTTATTTCTTATGAAATTTAATTAATGTAAAATGCTCATAAACCTTGAGATTAAAGATAATATTTAATATTGTTTAACAAGAAATTAAAGGAGTGATTTCCATATTAAAATATTGATTAATAAAATTAAATTGAATAATGATGTAATTTAATTAATTTTTATATCTCAAATAATAAAAATAAAAATAACCATGCATGTTATGTATTTAGCCATGTTATGTTTGTGGCCTTCAAAAATGAATTTTTATATTTGATTATTTTTTTCATCTAGAAATGTCATATATATTAACTTCTATTTTTTTTATTTTGACATGTGTTATGTTGTTATTCTTAGGATTTAATCATTTGCATCACATTTTGATTTCACTTATTCTATTTGTGTCGAATACTACATTTTTATTAAGGTAATGTTTTATTATATTATATACATATAATAATAATATCTTCAACATTTATTTATTTTTTCTTACATGATTTTTTAAAAAATTATACAAATACGTCATGCATGTTATTTTATAATTATATTTTTATGCTAGTATAATAACTTATTTTTATTAGATAAATTATGAAAAAAGGACAAGATTATATGAAATAAAATATGGAATATTGTTTTGATGAAGCATTAGTTGAAGCTCCTACTTCACTTTATGAATTGTATAACACATTGACAAAAGTTACTAATCTTTAGGAACAATAATGAGTTCATGTAATCATGCAACTGCTTTATTATATTATTCATGCTCTACATTTTTTGAATATACAATCTTCATTTTGAAGAATTTCATAAACCCAATAATGTAAATAACAAAGTAACAATTAATGACTCAATTTACTAGAGATGAAATTGCATGTCATGATATTATTTGTAAAAGTCCTTATATTTTTACCTTACTATATGAAAAGTTAAAAGATGCTGATATATTAATAGATTAAAAATATTCTACCACTAAAAAGCAAGTAGTAAAATTTTTGCATATTATAGACCAAAGTTTTATTAATTAAGCAATGTAATTTTTCTTTCAATACTTTAATGAGACTGTCAGTAGTTACTTACATAACATACTCAAAGTAATAATAAGCCTAGAAAGTGAATTCTTAGGACAAGTTATTGAAGTTGAAGTCTACTCATAAATTCTTAATGATAACATTTTATATCTATATTTTAAGGTAACAAATCTGTATGAAATAATATTTAGTATTTATCGTAGCATCCATAACACATTCTATGATGTCATATCAATTTTATATATAGGATTGTATTGTTGTCATGAATGTGACACATATGCATGCTAAGGTACCAAAGGAGCTTGCTCCTAGGTTTTGTGGAAGAAAAGTTTGACCCACTTAATATATCTTAGCTACTTACTCATTTGATTTGAAATTTACTTATGTGTTTCTTACTCATTTGATTTGAAATTTACTTATGTGTTTCTTGGCATAAGCTTGCTCCAAGTAGTTGAAAGAAATGCATGGATAGGTAAATATTCATAAACATACCACACTTTTCACAATCAATCAAAATCTATTGTTTATAAGTGATTGAAGAATGTAAAATTCCTTAATTGGATATGTCTCAAATATGAAAAAATATGTAAACATGAGAAAGTTAAAATTATTTGGGATGAAAAGTTATGATTACTACATCATTATGCAACAACTACTACTACTAGTATTACTTGAGCTACTACCGGCTAATATATAGTAAATGTTGATTGCGATAAAGTTATTTTTTAAAACACTGATTATAAATAATATATTAGTGGAACAAATATTGCAGTTAGAAGTAGACATACCAAAAATACTTTGTAAACTGAAACGTATCTTTTCACTTACTTTTTTTTTATAGTATGAGGCATTTTTTGATCCATTTACTATATGAAGTAAAAGTAGCATGCTTAGTAAAATACAAGTGGATGTGCCATGAAATTGCTTCATTTATCATAATTTTTTCTAGTATATATTTTCCTTCCAAATATATTTTACAAGCAAATAAAGATAATAGAAGGTTTAAAGGCGATACGTTCATAAAAGCAATATTAGTGAAATTTTTCAAAGCTAGCAACCATTTGATTTTCAAGATCATAAATAACACCAAACGATTATAATGATACCAATTATTATATTTAACAATATAATTGATACTTATTTTTTTTAAGCAATTATAATAAAAGTAAATATCATTAATAAGAGCAATTAATAATAATAATAATTAAATATTTATATATAAAATGTGTCTTTATTAATGGATTTTTCCAATATTGTATAATGAAACAAATGATATATTATTAATTTATTTATAATAATATGATTTATTGAACTAAAAACTTTTTTATAATGTATAAGAATTTATCCTTTTATAAAAAAAATATTTCTTTTTAAAAAATTTTCATTTACTTTTCACTCTTATTTTATTTCTTTCTTAAATGCCATGAGTTAAAATAAAGTGAAGTGAATGATTATTTCATATTTTATCTATAGGATATTTGATAAAAAAAAAGTGAATTGACATGTGTTAGTTGATATGTAATTTTACATGATAAACCAATTTTATGTGAAAATTTCTCATATATCACTTGTATAAGAAGTCATCTTGATGTTATAAGAACTTTATTATCTCTCCAAGGTTATATTTAGTTTAAATTTAGAGTAGTCGATCTTAGGGATTTGATCTTTATATTTTTTAAAGTAGCTTAGTAATGAATGAGATTGAATATTAAATGGTTCATTAAAAAATATAAATATAAAATGATTAATATAATTATATAAAAATGATTTTGAATTTTATTAAGTATATAGTGTTGGAGTATAATTAGGCCTTAGTTTAAGTTGCATAGGAGAGTGTCAAGCCAAAAAAGGAGTAGCAATAGCCAAGATAAATGTTGAGTGTCCACCTCTACCAAAATGCCAAAGGCATTATAGCTTAATGGACTTCTATTTATATACCCTTTTCCTTACCTTCTAATATATGATGTGAGATATTTCTCATTTTCATATACTATCTTCTCTCTTTTTCCTCTTATTTTTTCTACTTTAACACTCCCCTTTTAAGTTTAATAGGCTTGGCCGATTGAGACTTGTATTTCTGATTATCATCTTGAACCCTTCTTTGACATTGGAATCTCATAGGTCTTTAAGTCATTTGTTGTTTGGTCTTGGACTCCTTTAATCTTAAAGGTTTAACTTCTTCTTTTGGGCTTGGACTCATTTTCTTAAGCTTATCCCATTTGATTTTCATTAACTTGAATTTTACCGAGCTCTATTGATCCATCTTTTCTGCTTTAGCTTGTTGTTGGATAGTTCTCCTTTGTAAATTTTGGATCTAACTTGTTTATTTAGGACAATCTCAATATGTGGCACCTTAGACCAAATCGATATTGAGCTATAGAAAGCCTTAAGCTTTAATGCCATTATTAGAGTATGATTAGGCCTTAATACAAGTTGCTTGGGAGAGTGTTGGGCTAAAAGAAGATTAGTAATAAGTTGATTCAAATGTTGAGTGTCCACCTCCACTAAAATATTTAAAGTATTATAGCTTAATGAACCTTCAATTATAAACTATTTTTCTTGCCTTCCAATTCATGATGTATGATATTTCTCATTTTTATTTGCTATTTTCTCCTCTTTTCCTCTTATTTTTTCTACTTCAACACTCCCCTTCAAGTCCAATAGGCTTAAGCATGTTGAGACTTACATTTTTTATCATCATATTTGACTCTTCTTTGACATTGGAATCTTAAAGGCATTCAGGTCATTTATTTAGCTTCTTCTTCTATGTTTGGACTTATTTTCTTAAGTTTGGTCCATTTGATTTTCATTAGTCTGAATTTTATTAAGCTCTATTGATCCATCTTTTTTGCTTTAATTTATTATTGGATCATAGGTTCTCTTCCATAAATTTTAGATCTAACTTGCTTGTTTAGGGCAACCTCAATATGTTACTTCTTAGATTGGATCAATATTGAGCTATAGAAATCCTTGGGTTGTGATACCATTGTTGGAGCATGATTAGGCCTTAGTTTAAGTTGCTTGGGAGAGTGTTGAGCCAAAAGAGGAGCAGTAACAAGCTAGGTTGAATGTTGAGTATCCACCTCTACCAAAATGCCTAAGGCATTATGGCTTAATGGACCTCCAATTATATGCTGTTTTTCTTACCTTCCAATTCACCATATGAGATATTTGTCATTTCTATTTGTTGTCTTCTCCTTTTTTTCCTATTGCTTTTCTACTTCAACGCTCCTCCTTAAGTCAAACATGCTTGGGCTTATTGATATTTGAATTTATGATCATCATCTTAAACTCTTATTTGATATTGGAATCTCAGAGGCCTTTATGCCATTTGTTACCTAGGCTTGGACTCCTTCAATCTTAAAGGTCTTAGCTTCTTCTAAGCTTGAACTCATTTTCTTGAGTTTGGTCCATTTGATTTTCATCAACTTGAGTTTTGTTAGGCTCCATTGATTTATCTTTTTTGCTTTAATTTACTGTTAGACTGCAAGTTCTCTTCCATAAATTTTGGATCTAACATGTTTATTTAGGGTACTTTAAATATGTTGTATCTTAAATTGGATTGATATTCAGCTGCAAAAAGGTCTTAAGATTTGATACCATTATTGAAGCATGATTGAACCTTGGTCTAAGTTTCTTGGGAGAGTATTAGGCTAAAAGAGGAGTAATCAAAAGTTGGGATAAATGTTGTATGTACACCTCCACTAAAATTGTCACACCCGTAGTTTAGACCCTAGTAGTTTGTACGCTTGGATACGGGTAGAGGTATGTATGCGTATGGATTTTGTTTACTTTGATGATGTGTATACGTGTATGTATGTATGTATGCTTGTACTTATGATGGTATTCTGTGACACTGTTGCCTTATCGGGAAGTGTGACTTTTCGGTTGGATGAGGAACAGCGAGTGTGATGTGTTAGGATTGGGTTAGAAGTGTATTTTCCAGGTTTCGGGCTAGTTCAGGGTTTCGAATAGGGCATGGCCTGATTTTGGGCTTGTGGTATGGGCGTACGGGATACCGTACGGGCGTACCGATCTGCTTAGAGGACGTATGGGCTGGCTGTCCGGCTGTATGAGACGAGAGGAAACAGAGAGTTGAGAGCCTCGAGTGCGTACGGGCGTACCAGAAGGGCGTATGGTCGTACCGCAACTCGCAGGAATCAGGTTTGCTCACAGGTGAACAATGTTTAGGACAGTAAACTCTCAGGAATTGGGGCGTACGGGCATACCGTGAGGTGGTACGGTCGTACCGTTGCTCGCAGGAAAATTAGGATATCAGGCTTTTGCTGTTGGTACGGGCGTACGGGTATGTCGTACGGGCGTACGTGACTTTTGAGGCTGTTTTTAACAGTAGAAACCTAGCTTTTTCAGTAAGCTTCTTTCTTCTTTTTCTTCCTAAAATCACCCTATACGTGCCTTAGGGTTAGAATTCATCTGACTTGAGGAGTTTGAAGCCACTAGAGCTTGGTTTAGATTGAGCAGAAGTTAGGCGACTTGCTTAGGCGATAGCAACGTCTTTTCTACAGGTTGGTACTAGTTTGTGTGACTTTGGACTTATTGTTCTAAGTCTCTTTG
>CANYBF011009659.1:0-27777 GCA_948192965.1 Dalechampia spathulata | reverse complement strand
GATTTTTTTTTTATTTGTTTATCTTATCTCTATGTATTTTGGTTGTTATTTGATGCATTCACTGTAATTCTCATTATATGGCATATATTCCAAAATAAAGGGGGAGATTTCCAATATTTTAAAATGTTTTCAAAACAAAATGTCTTTTGAATGTATTTTTGCAAATTAAACTTAAATTGATTGACAACATCAAAAAGGGGGAGAATGTTAGACCCTAGGTTTTGAGTATTGTATCACGTGTGAGTCAATTTAAGTTATTTGCAATTTTCTAAGTGTTTTTGTGTTTGGTACGGGCGTACCAACTATCGTATGTGAATGGTACGACTAGACAGCTAGGTTTACCAAGTGTGTATTGTTTCATTGGTTTTGGTACGGGCGTACCAATGAGTGGTACGGCCGTACGTCAACTCGCAAGAATTTAGTTTGTCAGTAAACCTGCTTCGGTACGGGCGTACCAATGAGTGGTACGGCCGTACGCGAACTCGCAGGAAAATTTGTTTGTCAGGAAACTGGGTTGGTACGGGCGTACCAAGTGATGGTACGGCCGTACCACAGTTCCCTCCCATTTTCCAACAGCTAGTTTTGAATCCATACGGGCGTACAAATACTGTACGGCCGTACGCGTCTCAGAAATTAGGTTTTAAAGTCTGTAAAATGACTAGTTTCATAACAACAACTTTTACACTTTCTTTGCTAACGAAAAAAAATACTTGCAAAGCAATTGTTCTTGAGCTATTCTCACCTTTTACAAGTAAGTTTTGAGCTTATTTCTACATTTTCTCTTTGTGTATTATTATAATCTTGGTGGGTTTGGTGTGAGATTAATCCATTGGGGATTATTGTGTATTTGAGTTATGTGTGAGGATTGATATTGTAAAGGTTATAGTGTAAGCCTTGAAAATACTGGGGATTGGATTCATTTGTGAATCCTTTGTTGTAATTGATTGAATTTTTAGTGGAACCCTAAGTAGAGACTTAGGAGAAAGTGAACGTAGGCAAGAGTTAGCCAAACCACTATAAACCGCACATGTTGCCAGCAATTGTAGGGATTTCAACAAGTAATATTTTTAAATAGTTAATACATTGATATCATTGATCAAGATAGATTTTTAAGAAGCAAACCTATTATTGATCATCATATGATGTAATGTAATGATCTATTTGCAAACACGATTTACTTGCATTCTAGCTTAGGTTGAATTAAGAGTAATTTTTTATTTATTATAATTGTTATTTTTTCGATTGTATAGCAAAATTGTTTATATATAATCAAAGGAATTCGATGCAAGGTCTTTCCTATCAAGCCATATATGACCAAAAAAATAAATATATATATATAAGATGTTAAATGTATAAATTAAAATATAAATTGAAAAATGACAAATTGAGGAAGAATTATAATAAGATTTTTATGAGATATCACAAATATTGTTTTTGAATCAGTTCTATCTTTAAATTCATTTCATTTAAAAATAGATTCCATATGGAATTCATTTGAAAATAAATTATAATGTATATATTTCAACTATTTATTACAAAATTGTTGGCGTATAAATTAATCTAAGTAAATATGCATAGTAAATCAATAATTTTTAAATTTATAATCCTTATCATATAATCACATCATCGCAAGAGTATGAATCGCAACCATAGTATAAAGGTATCATTCACTGGAACCAAAGGTAATAAAATATTAGTCATTAATTTCATTGATTATTTAGGAATTCAATAATCAAATTTAAGTGATAGTTTATTTAATTACTAAAATCATTAACCAGCTATCATAGTATATATAATGTACCATTTAATGTAAAGTTCTTTCTTTTAAAAGAGTTTTTACTTATCAAAGTTAAACTAATACCTTACTTTCATGACTACTATGTTAGCTTTAGTGATTAAGTTCAGTTACCACACATTAAACTTTCAGTTTTTAATTAACTCTTATGTCTAACTATTATGTTTAACCACACAAATTGGTGTTCCCAAGTTGATCCAGTTAAGCTAACGCTTATTTCAAAGCAATTAACAAAATTAATTAAATGCTTGCATGTTAAAAAGGTCCATTCCAACAATTAAATATCATAGCATGAATCATGATTTAAGAACATGAAGAAGTAAATAAATTACTAACATAAAGGAAATAATTATGTTCAACACATCATCCAATCCCTATAAACTATTGTCAAACTATAACTAGGATTGGAAATAACAAAAGAACATGAAAGATAAAGAAATTACAACCATATAATGTTCAAACTAACTAGAAAAAGATGAAATAAGAAATAGGTCGAACAATTCTGTTGTAAATCTTTCACTTCAACTTCTTCTGCTTTCCCTCCTAATTGCTACTTTCTCAATGTCTTGATGAAAAGCTATATCAAAAAATAGAAATTTAAAAGAGACGATTAGAAATCAATCATAAAACCAAAAAAAAATATTTGTTCCTCTCCTAATTTTCTAAAACCCTAAGTATAGTTTCTCCCTAAGCCACCCTCTAATTCCACATGTTCCATATCCTACATTCTTTCTCAAAACCATCTAAAAGATGATAAAACTCCTTAATGCATCATAACCTACAAAATATGATCCAACGGCTTAGAAAAGGAGAACAAAATATGGGAGAATTGTGACCTAAATGTGCAACATGAGTCATGTTAAGTAGAACACAACTCATGGGAGGCTCGGTAAATGCAAAGAATCAAGTTGTGGGTGGAAACGAAAGGGATACGACTCGTATTCCCTTAAACATGAGTTATGTGAGGCTTGGTGTTGTGTGTGGAAGTGTGAGACGTGATGAACACGAGCTGTGTGACCTATACATACAAATCTCCCTAATATAACATGACTAACATATGTCGTGATGCCTAAAACACGACTCATGGAACCTAAAACTAGTGATTTTATGCATGAAATGGGTGTGTTCTCCTATGAAACATGCACTATGAAGCTAAAACGCGTTAAATCATGAACTAAGATGGTTAACACACACATTTTAAGGTCTAAGACTAAAGTAACACACATGCATAAGAAATATGGATAAAATGCATGAATTAATACTAATTATGCAACAATAGGAATGTAATGCACAAAAGGATGTAAATGCATAAATTACTAAATTTTATGTTAAAATTTGTAAATAAAATGCATGAGAACATAATTTAAAAAGTTATTTAAGATATGAGTAAAGAAGTGATACTGATAATTATCAAAAATTCTTTTAAATAAAATAAATTTTACATTTGATTTAATAATAAAATTCAATTTAATAATTTATGTTAATAAAAATATTTTTTTAAACTATATTACGTACGTTTTTATCTTTCAAATTTATAAATCATATTGCTTGTAAGGTAGTGATCAAAATTATAAAATAATTTGTATTGCAAAAATAAAAATTTTTAGTACTAAAAAACCTAAATAGAATAATTAATAAAAAGATAAAATCACATATATGTAAATAAGAAATAACTAAAAATAAAGTAAAATTTAAAATTCATAATCTTTTATCAAATTTGATAGAAATTAGATATAATTAATATCAACCATAAAATTTTAATTAAAATTAAAAATGAGTTTCCATTTCAATCAAATACAACAACGTTGGAATTAGAAACGACTTCCATAAAATTTTAATAGAATTCATTTATATTAAATATATTTGAAATATTAATAATTTTATACTTTAATAATATGAATGCTCTCTAGTAGCCTAATATTATGAGTTTAAAGTCTCTATTGAAATACACCCTAAATAACCTCTTAATGAATAATTAAATAAAAATAACTACTGTTTTAAAAATTAATAAATTAAGTTTGATTAGTTTATAAAATTTTGCATTATATATGAATATTTATTTAAATAATATATTCAAAATTTTTATATTTAAAAATACAAAAATTTGATAAAAGTGTTGATTCATTTGAAGTACTTTAAAATATCTCGTTTAAATATGGTTTGATATTATTTAATAAATATATCAAATGTGAAAATTTTAATATTTTTAATTGCTAAAATTATATGATTATTTTTCACAAAAAGTGAATGTATTTTAAACTTGAATAATACATTTACCTTTTATAATTCCTCATAACTTATGCTATGTATTTCATTATTCATTTCTCTGAAGAATACCAATAAATTATATTAAAAAATATATTTTCATTAAAATAAATAAAAAAATCTAAGACATGAATAAGGTTGGATGATTATATATAAACTTTCATGTATAACTTTTAATTAAGTAAATAATATTATGGAAAATTTTACTTTAATGAAATTAAAAAGATAAAACCTTCGAAATATAAGCATGATATTTCGAAATGATGAAAATGACAAAAATATTTATTAGAAATATTTATATGAAAATCATATAATAATTAGAAATGATTTTTTGAAATCTTATAAAAATTATGAATGTTATAATGAATTAATGGTGGTTCAAATTAGATCGAATTGCTTTATTAACACGATTATAAAATTAATTTAATCAACATGATATATTTATTACTATTGAATTATGTATCAAAAATATCAATTACTTTCATATACTTTCAAAATGATGTTAAAAATATCAATTACTTTCATATACTTTAAAAATGATGTTATAAATAGATAAAGTTTGTATGAATTGATATGATAAATTTAATTAAATATGTTATAAGATATTAATGGATTAATCCATTTTAAATCGAATCACAAATATGCCATTAGATGGATCAATTTATTTATAAAGTTATTAAATCTCAATCATAATTTAGTAATTTTTACACATTAAATAAATCATGAAGCAAGCTCTAAATCTGTTACGAGAATTATGAAGATATAAAGCTTTTCCAGGCTAGACCGACCACTGACTCACCAAACTTTTCTTATTTATAATATTACACATGACGAATCATTATTGGAAAGTTATATATATATATATATATATATATATATATATATATATATATATATATATACACGAATACAGATTTGGTAGGCAAACATCAGATTACATAAGTCTAATATTTTAATAAATATGACAAGTTCGGTATGTGTGTTTTAAGAGATTGTTGTTAATTACTATAATTCTTCAATCTTATTTGTCTTGATTACATAATCTCTTTTTCCCCATATCTACAATAAGATGTATTAAAAAATTAAAATCAATTTGGAACCCTTCTCATCAATTAAGCAAAGCAATTTGTTCAAATTACATGCAAAGTGACACAATATGCAGTGCTTAAGTTGTGATAAATCTTTTTTATATGTGTGTTATAAAAGAAATAAAAATAATCATCATCAAGTAAAGAATTATAAATTAATTTTGAAAAAGGCATCTATAGCTTCGTCCAATTTCGTTTGAAGAGCAGTAGGAACCACGACAATAATGACAATAATATTGGGCTTTGTTTGCGTCGGTTCCCACGTTGGATGGCTAATGCCATTTTGACCCCCTCACATTATTTGCTATTGCAAGGCATTATTGGTGGCTTCAAACTTGTTCAAAGTCAAACTATTTGCATTCAGATTCTGACGTTATTTTACGATCAAAACTCATCTGCCCAGCCAAAAATCAGTTCAGTTTTGATGGGCGACTGTAAATTTTAAAAACTATCGGGATAATTTTCAGTTAAATGATTATTTAGCCAAAGATAATTATACAACATCATCAGTCCTACCAGTGGCGGATCCACAGTGGGGGCAGTGGGGGCACTTGCCCCCACTCATTTAAAATTTTTTAATATATATATATATAATTTTTATATAAATATATATATATTGCCCCACTAATTTAAAAAATTTTACAATTGCCCCCCTGAAAATTAAAATTATACTTTGCCCCCCTGAAATTATGCTTTGGATGTAAATTTGCCCCCTCTGAAATTATGCTCTGAATCCGCCCCTGAGTCCGACAACTTCTGAGTAGGATCTTAAACAAGTTGGCAACTATTAAACAATGATACATTAAATGTACCATGCTCCTCAGAAATCATTTGGAACCTTACGATCAAGTCTGGATTCCTTAAGAACAAAGACTCTTAAATTATGGATATTTAGAACAATAAATGAATTCAAACAAGACCCAGAAAAACGAAAACCTTGGATGGTAAGAGTTCCCATTACGGTGGTAACAAACAATTGTAGTTTGAATTGATTTTCTTTAAATAATAAAAGTTGAATTGCTTGTCTTGATTCTTAATCAATCTTAACTATTCAAATTCTTGGTTCAATCTTTCTTATAGGGTAAAAACCAAAACTTGGGATGTTCTAGAGTTGAATGTGAAACTAGAAACACGTTTAGAAATGAGTAACTTTTACAAATAGGCCGGAACCAGTTGATAGAAAAGGCAATTGTGGCATAATGAATATGTGATGATTGAAAACTTTGACGTAAAATTTGAGGGCAGAGAAGCAGTAGTTGACCCGTGAGGTACAATAGAATACACGAAACGGAAATAGAATTCGCTGTGGAGCCCAAAGCATATCTCGCCATATCAACGCTACAATCGAAGGCTCTCAACAACCTAATAAATGGTCTCATTCAAAAAGAAAAACAAGAAAAGAAAGAGAAAAAACACTGGTCGTAAATTATGGCCACTAAGTGAAATAAAAGGAGACGACCATTATGACAACGACAGGCAACATGTAACACCCACTTGCGTAGTGGAAATCTTATTGTGCACTTACCCTAATATTCTTGAACGGAAAATTAAATTGAAGATAGAGCTGATTCATAGCATCCAACCGTATACCATTTTTCAAGAAAAGAGGGTACCCCTTTTATCACTCTTTTGAACCCTATATCTACTTCTCCAGTTTCCCTTCTTAATTATCTCTGCTTCCACAATGACACCCTTCTCCCTTTAACATTATCAACTTCAATCCATTTTTATTAGTTTACTTCTGTCTGATTTCCAGATTTTAAGATTGTTTTTTATCTGATTTGATTTGATTTTACAGGTTAAAGATTTTTAATTTGAAAATTGATATATTGTAAAATCTTCTGGTTAAAAGTTTTAAAATCAATAATTATTTATTTAATTTGAAAATTTTGAAATTAATAATTAAAGAAATTTGATGCATAAATCAGATTAAAATAGAGTGGTAGACAGGTATGCTATATTAAAATATTGAAAATAATACATCATTAATTTCTAAATAGTAATGATTTAAATGGAAATAATTGAATTGATTAAATATATGTATTACAAAATAAAAGCATAGGGTAGAAGCAGAAGTGTCATATCCCAAAAGTTCAAAAAGTGATGAGAATCTATCGCTATGAGGAGCAGAGAAGAGCAAATTGAACCACCCATTATTGTACCTAAAGAAGAAGAGAATTTCTTTCTTCAATTCAATCGCAATTATTACAATTTTTTAAATTGTAGACAGAAATAAGTGGCTGCTGTCGCTATATGGCTGTTTCCTGTGCATTTGCCCTCTTTCTTTAATGCCAATTATTTCTTCTTCATGGTTACATTCTTTCCTTGTAGTGAATCTTCTCCACCATCCTTTCCAATTATCTAACTATAATCTGTAATTCTTGTCCTATTCTTACGTAAAAACTATAACATATAAATACAATTAAACATTCATATAGTATAAAATTTAATATGTAATACTCATAAGTGTCTTTATGGTAAATACTGAACTATGAAGGTGATATATTAATAATTATTAAATTTATTGTCATTATTAGGTACTGAGAATGTGTGCTTGCATATCTATATATATATAAAGGATTATATGAAATAGAAGTGGAATTTTAACAGGTGGAAGCACTTAAGCCTTGAAACTAATAATGACCCTAATAAGTGCATAAAGTAGTAGTTAGAAGGGAAAGGCAATGAGGAGGGTCATAATGGGGAAAATATATATATATGAAGGATTGAAGTTGCTGCAATTGGGGTTTAGGGTGAATGGGAAGATGGTCCAGCTGCAGCATGGTGCAGTTCAAGATTTATATTACCAACACTCCATTTTCAGACTCCTTTCTTTCTTTCTTTAGTTTTCATGCTCCATCTGCTTGTCCTCAAATAATGATAATAATATCCAATCCCTAACAAAGTTTGGCACGTTATTTTATGCATTCTGGCTTTTGCGACTCTGAGGTAAAAGGGGTTTCCATATAAAACCCCAAAAACTGTGTGGCACCACCTTTTCATATAAAAAACACAACTTTACTATCTCATCTTTCTATTTTTATTCTGTTTTTATAAATTCTCCAATTAGGGGCATGCATGCCTAATTTCATCATAAAGTTGTTATTTCATATTAAGCTATCTAAACATTGTTCACAGTTGGGCAGTAAATGAAGAAAATATGAAAAAGAAATAATATTTGCAAGCAATTATTAATAGATAAGAGTCACTTTTCAATCTTGGAAAAAGAAAAGTAATTAGAAATTAAAATGGAAAGAAAAGATGCGAGCCAATAGTTTTGGAAAAAGAAGAATAAAACATGCAGAAGAAATAATGATTAGAAATGAAAGTATAATGGAAGAAGTTGAAACTAAAATAGTGGATGTAGGAAATGAGAAAGCGTGATAAGGTGCACACCAATTCTGAGTACAACCACAATTGCACCACCTTGTAGGTCCTCTCCATGCAATTAAAACTATACATCATATTACATCTCTAAGGAACATTCTCTTAGAAATTATTTCAGTTTTGATTGGGAAAATATTTCATTTCAAGTTCTTTTTATGATTAAATAATATTTTCAAGTTTACGCTTTTAATACCCCATACTATCCTCTTGTTAAAAATTGAAGTATCGCTATATTAAAAATGATATATCATACTAAACATAAAAAGTTATTTTAATATTTTAGAAAAGAAAATAATAATAATTTTGTATTCAATGTCATTATAATATCACTTTCGGTTAGAATAACTATAGATTGATATGGATTAACGCAATCAAAATTCTTAAATTTAAAATATTTAAGTTCATTAATTATTGTATTTATTCATGTAATTATTTTTATTGAGTTGAAATTGTTATCTCCTTTAATAGTATCTCCTTTAATAATGACTTGTAAAAAGTAGCTTCATTTTATGTGAATTGTGAATTTCATAGGGCATGAAAATGATGATCCTTTTTCTTGATTGATCACAAGTGCCCGATCTGCATCAAGGTCTCTCAAGTCAGTTGGATGCATGAAGTTGGCTATAGCTAACTCATAAGACTGACATAGTTTTGATGTGGGACGAGGTAGTATTGATATTTATTTTTTATGTTTTGTGCTTTTTTTAATTCTTGATTAATATTTTTATAAAGAGTATCTAATATTATATGTTTTTATAAATTTTTAAACGATCCATATTTTTATAAATAATTTTATAAATTTTGTATTTTTATAAAAAAAACACAATTTTTTTTTATATTTTTATAAATATTTGATCATTTTTCTGTATTATAAAAAGCCCTAAATAAGAGCCATTATTAGGGTGAAATAAACAATTAGTTTTAATATAGTTACATCAATCATTTTCAGGCTCAATCAAAGCTTATGAACATTTGAAAAAGTTAGTCAAACTATCAAAATAAATAAATTTATAAGCTTGGGATAAATAATTATTTGAAGAGTCATTCTTCTTCATTTTAAAATAATTTTTTAAGTACTTGGATTCAAATAGCTCTAAAATTGTATCAGGAATCATTTTTAAAATTCTATAATCGAAATCCATATGAAAGAAGAAAATCAAATAATAAAATAATGTTAAAACCAACAAATATTAATGTAAAAAAGAATTATAGTTGAGAATCGTTTTTGTACCATCAAGTTGCTCCTTAAATTTAATATTAACATTTAAATAATAATTTATAAGAAATATATTTTACAAGTTTATAAATAAAAGTCTATTTACAAAAATAAATACATGATTATGAAATTGGCCTAAGATAAATTTCAATAAAAAAAAAATTAAGCAATAAAATTTTCAATAATTGATTAATATATAAATTAATTGTCACCATACAAAATCAAACTTGCAAGTTCCTTTAAATAGGGGGGGAGAGAGAGAATGCGTCTAAAAGTGAAGGCCAGAAGAATAAAGTTGTAAACTTAAACCCACCTTACCTTTAAAGACTAAAATAACACAAGTAATCGCTTTCTTGAAGAGAGAGGATGTGGACAGGGGGGATTAAACCCTGGATTTTGGAAGTCATGAAAGGTGCAGGCGCCACTTGCCTCCGATGGCGTCGGTGATCTTATTAGCACCATGAGACAAATTGATCATTCGGTAATCTCAAAAGATGGGCACCCGAATTGACGTTTGGGAAGAAAGAGTAAAAAGGATTGGAGGATAGTGGTAGAAGGATGACAACACATGGCGATAGTTGTCCCGTTTTTGGATTTTTGTTGTACTTGCGATTGGATTCTCATCCTGCCTAACTGTCTTTAACAGATGACCCTTTTTTCTATAATACACCGATTTTCTTCCTCTTCAGTTAAAATTATATCCCTTTCCCTTTAGATTATGAGTGGAGCCAAATGAATTGCCACTGGCTGGCGATTCATGAATCCCTTCCCCCATTTTGGAACATGTTTCACCAGCTATTTTTCTATTTTTATATTCTCGTATTTTTTCATGAATATATTATTTAATTATAGTAATAAAATTTGTTAATACTACTAGTATGTCATGTTAAATAAAATAAAATATAATAAAATATTTATTTATTTATTTTCTAAAAACATATATATAAGCTAATGTGTTAATGGAATTCTTTTATTTAATAAAACGAATATCTCTTTATTGAATATTTTTTATAAATATATCATCACAAAACATCATATGATATCATTTATTTCCTTAGAAAATTTCTAAATATTTAAAAATTTATTTCATTTGAGTATAAATTTATACAAATTTAGCCAAAATCTAATTAATAGAAATTACAATACCCAAATATCTAATTAATAAAATATAGTAGCATAAAGATAAGTCTAATTCTATTATGTTAGTTTGACTATTCAAACCAAAATTGAAAATTTAAACAAAAATCTATAATACTAATTCATTTCTTTTAAAATTTCACATAAAAATATAATCAAAATTTTAATACTAACGTAGTAATAATAAACATAATTTGATATAATGATAACCTTTCATTTTATGTAATTTAAAATATAATATAACAAATACATTACCTCTTAAACAACTTCATCAATCCAATCCTTAATCAAGGCCTTAAAGTAAGTTAAAATTTGATTCACTGTTAACTAAATCATAGCTTGTACTGAAATTTATGTAAAATATTCATTTTACATCTATTCGATCTAAAAAATTTATGATTAACATGTATGTATAACATATTGTAATTGTAACATAAACATTTCACATAAGATTTATTCATCATCTATTCTTTAAGAATTTCAACATTATAATTGCAAAAGTCAAATCATTATCAAAATAGGATCAAAATCATTCACAAAAAAACATCATAAATATTAGTACAACATTTCACAATATATTAAAAGAGGAAAAATTATAGTATATTAAAAGATAAAAGGAGATAAAAAAAATATAAATCTGTTTTTTCCTTTAATTTTTGTTAAAATTATTATTTTTGTCCAATTGTATAAAAAACTAATTTTTATTTAAAAAATTATATTTAAAGTCAAATATAAATACTTATTTTTATGTATCTAAAAAATTAATTAATAGTAATATTAATTTATAAAATTAATGTTTATCTAATTTCATATAAAATAAAATATATTATTATTATTAATTTATAAAAATTAATTTTATTTTATTTTAATTATCTAATAGTAATTTTTTTAATTTATAATAAATTATTTTTATTATCTAATAATTTAATTTATTTAAATTAATTTTATTATCAAATTTTATATTACAAACCAACACCTAGAATGATTAGTTTTTAAAAAATAAAATTTTATTAAATAATTTAAATTTTTTAAAATTAATTTTATGTTATTTTATTTTAATAATTTAATAATAATATTTTTTAATTTATAATGACTAATTTTTATAATAAAATTATACAAATGAAAATATTATTTATGATTATTTTAAAAAATATGAAGTATTTATTAAAGTTATAAAATATCTCACATTGCTAATTTATAATTTAATTTTTTCAAATTTATATTATAAAAATTAAATAAAATAAATTGGTAAAGCATATCTCTCTCAGATTTTTAACTAATTATAGTACATTAAAAGAGGAAAAGGATAAGAAAAATAACAATTTTATACCTTTTTTTTTAATTTTATTATTTTCTAAAAGATTTAATTTGTCAACTACTAATTATTTTATATTTATATTATATTATCTAATTTTTACCTAAACAAATTTTATCAAAGATAAATACAATTACTTTTATTTTATATTTTTTAATTACTAGTTATTTTATTTTTTATATTATATTATATAATTTTTATCTAAAACATTTTATTCAAAAATAAATACTACTAATTTTATTTATATTTTTTAGTTAATAAGTATTTTATATTTATATTATATTGATTTTTATCTAAATAAATGTAATTCAAATAAAAATAATAATTTTATTTATATTTAAAAAATTTTATTAAAATTAAAATATAAATACTAAATTTTTTAACTTACCTAAAATAAATATAAAAATATAAGTATTAATAACAAAATAAAGTCTTATTTATATATAAAGTTTTAAATCAATTAGAATCAGAATGCTATGATTATTTAAGGTTTATATAATCTAATTTTCTAAAATTATTAAAGTTTAGAAAATATTAATTATATTAAATTTATAATAGATAATGTATAAAAATTAGTTTTATTTTATTTTAATTATCTAATTTTAATAATTTTAATTTATAACAATTAATTCACATAATAAAATAATATAAAAGAAAATATTACTTATAATTATTTTTAAAAATATAAAATATTTATTAAAATTACAAAATATTTCATATTTTTAACATACATTATAGAAATTACTTAACTTTTTCAAACGTACATTATAGAAATTAAGCGAAGTAAATTGATTGGACACATATCTCTTAGACTTTTAATTAGTATCATTCTTCTAAATTTATTAAAATTATTTTTAATTTTATAATTATCAAAAGGTAATAATTTTAATTTATAATTTTAATTTATAACAGCTAATTTCTATAATTAAATTATATAAAAAATATTACTTATGATCATTTTTAAAAATATAAAATATTTATTAAAGTTATAAAATATCTCATATTGTTAACGTATGATTTAACCTTTCAAATTCATACTACAAAAGTTAAGTGAACTAGATTAATTATAAGAGAAAATATGAACAAGTAAAAGAATAATTTTATTATTTTTCTAAATTTATTAACACTAATTTTAATTATCAAATACTAATAATTTTAATTTATAGCAACTAATTTTTATAATAAAATTATATAAACAATATTACTTATGATTATTTTTAAAAATATGAGATATTTAATAAAGTTATATAATATTTTACATTATTAACGTATGACTTAGCCTATTCAAACTCATACTATAAAAGTCATGTGAAATATATTAATTGAGCATATCTCTATTTAACTTTTAAAATGATGATTTTATCATTCTTTTAAATTTATTAAAATTAATTTTATTTTTATTTTTATAAGCTTGTAGTAATAATTTTAATTTATAATAACTAATATCTATAATAAAATTATATAAAGAAAAATATTACTTATGATTATTTTCTAAAATATGAGATATGCATTAAAATTATAAAATATTTCACATTATTAACATATGACTTAACTTTTTGAAACTCATACTATAAAAGTCAAACGAAGTAAATTGAAAGTAAAATGATGGTTTTACCTTTACTCTAGATTTATTAAAAATAATTTTAATTTTATTTTAATTATCTAATAATAATAATTTTAATTTATAATAACTAATTTCTAACTAAGAATTCTATTTAAAATTAAATATAAATATGAATTATTTTTATTATCTAATAATTTAATTCATTAAAATTAATTTTTATTATTAAATTTTATATAAAAAATCTACACATAAACAATTAATTTTTAAAAAATATGATTTTATTAAATAATTTAAATTTTTTATATTTTATTTTATTTTATTTTAATAATCTAATAGTAATAGTATACATTTATAATAACTAATTTCTATAATAAAATTTTATAAAGGAAAATATTACCTGTAATTATTTTTAAAAATATAAAATATTTATTAAAATTATAAAATATTTCACATTATTAATGTATAACTTAACTTTTTCAAACTTATATTATAAAAATCAAGTAAAGTAAATTAATAAAATATATCTCTTTTTAATTTTTAACTACTATTATAAAAGAGAAGAGGAATAAGTGAAATAATTGTTTTATTATTTTCTTTTAATTTCTTAAAATTAATTTTTATTTTATTTAAATTATCTAATAGTAATAATTTTAATTTATAACAACTAATTTATATATAAGAATTCTATGTAAAATCAAATATAAATATAAATATAAATTATTATTATTATTATTATTATTATTATTATTATTATTATTATTATTATTATTATTATTATTATTATTATTATCTAATAGTTTAATTCATTATTATTATTAAAAAATATAAATGTATTAAAAGTAATATTATTTTATTTTAATTATCTAATAATAATAATTTTAATTTGTAACAATCAATTTTCATAATGAAATTATATAAAAAAAAATATTATTTATAAATTTTCAAAAATATGAGATCATTATTAAAGTTAAAAATGTATCTCACATTATTAACGTATAATTTAATTTTTTCAAACTAATATTATAAAATTAAAATGAAGTAAATTGATGAAACATATTTTTAAAATAGAATTTTAAATACATAATAATAAAATTATTTTATTTTATTCATCTAATAATAATAAATTTAATTTATAACAACTAATTTTTATAATAAAATTATATAAAAAATTATTATAATTTTTTCAAAAATATAATGTTGTTATTAAAGTTATAAAAATATCTCACATGATTAACATATAATTAGCTTTTTCAAACTCACACTGTAAAAATCAAACGAAGTAAATTAATGAAGCATACTTTTAAAATAGAATTTAAAATAATATGTATAATAACAAATAAAATTTGATTGATTTTTAAAATGTTATTAGAGCTAAAAAGATTATTTGTAACATTATTGATATATTATGAGCTAATAGATGTCAAAACACTATAGTAAGATAACTTTCAATTGATGGTTGAAATTTTTGTTAAAATGTATAATAACTAAATATAAACATAAATAGCTTATACTTTGAATAATATGTAAAAGCACATGATAAGCATGAGTAATGATATTAAACAACATTTTAAACAAGTAGATAATGTTTAAATGAAAAATATTAATTTAAAATTATAAAATATGTTATCATCATAAAAAAATTAAAAAAATAGAATACAAAATTATTACAAATAATGAATCAAATAAATTATATTAACATGTAATAAATGTTATGAAACTCTAATAGCAAGCAATATTATGAGCCATCTTATAGTTCCACTTCATTGGTTTATCAATCTATCATAGGTAGATTGTTAATTTGGAATTTAAATTAGGAACTCAAATACATATAACACTCAAGAAATGAAAATTAGACAATTTGACTTTTGATTAAAAAGATGAGATGATGTATAGAAATTATAAATCATTTCATCTTATTAAATGCATATTTACTAAGATAAGCTAAATGTTATAGATGACTTATGAAAGTCCTATGAAAGTATAGCAACTCAACACCATTTATAGTGGTTTGGCATAATTATTTGCCTACGTCCACTTCTCCTAAGTCTTAACTTAGGGTTCCACTAATACCAATCAACAAATGGATTCCTCAACACGAATCCAATCCTTAGTGTTTTCAAAGCTTACACTCAAACATTTACAATCAATATCAATACTCATAATAATCAACTCTCAATTAATATCCCAACATTAAATCACACACTAACCCAAGATTACAATAACAAATGCTTAAGTTATGAAAGATAAAGTACAATGAGAATTTGAATCATAAATGTAAACAAGATTTAGCTTGCATCCAAGAAACTTACTTGAATAGGTAACTAAACAATGTAAAAGCTTACAAAGGAAGAATAGAGGCGTTAGAGATGCAAGAATGTGATCTATCTTACAAATAGATCCGTTAGAAATCTTTTAAAATATTTCTGCAGATGCGCGTATGGTCATACCACATCTCAAATTTTGGTCATACCGTTGCTTAAAACACATTTCAAATTTTGGTCGAATGGTTGGTACGCCCGTATCGAGCTCTCAGCAAGTTTTACAAACAAAACACAAAGTTGGTACATCTGTAACACTCCATTGGTACACCCATACCGTTGCTTTGGCAACATTTCAAACATAATACAAAATTTGGTACGCCCATACCTAATTCAACAAGTCAAAACAAACTTGGTATGGTCAACCGTATGCCCGTACCATATAGAATACAACACGGGTATGCCCATACGAGAACTCGTACACCCGTACTACATGAAAAATCAACATTTAAAATTGCAATTAACTTAAATTGATTAAACTAAACACAAGCATCAAAATCATAGGTCTAACAATCTCCTCATTTTTTATGGCAATCAATTTAAGTTCAATTTGCAAAAATATGATCAAATGATTTTAATTTGAAAATTTTCAATTTTAAATTAAGATTCTCCCCCTTTGTTTTATACTTCATGCCAAATTACCAATCAATTAAACAGTTCATAAAGGAAATGGGAAAATCATAATCAGAGTAATAAATCAATAAAATTAGAGTAATATAAATGATCAGAGCAAATCTCAAATATCATATACATGAATAAAATAAATACAATGAACAACAACTAAAAAATCTAAAAGATCAAAGTCAAAGTCAACTAAACAAAGTCAATTAACTAACAATCTAAAATCTAAAGTCATCTTCCCCTTTGATAACATTAGAATGAATTACTGAGGATTAGGAGGAGGAATAAATGGATCTAACAATGTACTGATGGACTGTAAGGTAGCAATGGTAGTCACTTAAAAGTCCTAGAACTCGATGATATGTTGATCTAGATGCTGATCAATGGAGTCAAAACGATGCTCGAAACCATCGAGATGAGTGTTGAGTGCTGCAAACTGCTATATGATCAAATCAATAATAGAGGAAGAAGCAATAGCAAGATCAGCAGTAGTAGTGGAAGGAGTAGTAGGATTAAGCACAACAGCAGAGGAAGATCCACCCTTAGACTATCTCTGTCATTTGTGGCTCAGGGCCGCCTGTCATGTGGCATCAGCACAATGGGAATTTATAGGAACGAGAAGCTCTATGGGTGTATCCTCTAGGATAGGCACCTGTATGTGCCTACAAACCTTAACAGCTCTGCATCCGTACAGAGCCACAGTATCATTAGGAAGACCGAATGCTAGAAGGTGCTCGAATCACCTCTTGATGTACTCAGAATGAATGGTGTACTCGTGATTGCTATTACATTTATTAAGTATGAAGTGCTTAATGAATGACATATCCATATTAGGACCCTTAGGTCTAGGGGTAGAAGGAGAAGTAGTAGGAAAGGCTCTCAAATGATGGCAGATGTGGTGAATGAGAGGACCAAAAAGAATAGCCCTACCAGACTATTTTTGCACGCTGACCACATGAAAAGAGGTTTGAAGCCAGTGTCCAAACTGAATAGGAGTACCCATGACCATGGAGTGAAGAAAAATAAGGTTAGGGCTAGTAACCGTGTCATTCAACTCTGATCGCCCGAATATGAGGTAGGTGATTAGTCAATGACAGTAATAGAGAGTGAGGGACTTAAGACAAGAGGCTTTAAGCCTCGAAGGACGGAAAGGAGTATTGAGTGCAATCTCCCTCCAGAAAGCATTACGATCAAAGACCGCAGATTTGGTATTAGAAATGCTCTCAGTAGAAAAGTCAAAGATAGAATCAAACTCATAAGGAGTGAGTTTGTAGGATTTGCGAAAGAGGTAAAAGGAGTAGTTATATGACATGTCGAGTCTAAATATCTATAAGAACTAGAGTGCAATAGATGAAATGAAGTGATTATTAGAAAGGTGAAATTGAACTAGCTGACATTAGCCAAAAAATTTCTAACGTCAGCCTCGTGCCTAACTCGATAAAGAGTAGAAATACAAGCAAAACGAGAGTGAGAGAAAGTCTTCTCACTCAGAACATACTACTTGACAGTAAGAACAGGAGTATTAGCCTAAAGGCCAGAACTTGGAGGAACAATGCATTTGACTCTACCTCATCCTTGAGAGGAAGAGCCACCACAAGACTCAGGAGTAGGCATAGTAAAATCAAGAGTTTTATAAAAATGAAATTTTTTAAAAATTTGACAGAGTTTTAACAGAATTTTGAAAAATCATAAAAATTTTACCTACAATGAAACTCAATAAAATTTAAAACATAGCTTAATAACAGTGATTTGGGATAAGTTTAGAGTGATTTGGTTAAGATTTGAGTGAAAAATTGAGAGAAAATGGAAGAATCAAGTGCGGCAGTTGGTGAGAAAAGTAGGTTAAAATAGGATCTCTGAATTGCGTATGGGTATACCAGATAGGCGTACGGCCATACCGACTCAAAAATCTTGAAAATTTTGAAAAAATTATATCATATATGGGCGTATTAAATTTACATATAGCTGTACAAAAGCTTCGGCAGAAATTTGTATTTTGAAAGAATCAATGGTATGGGCATATGAATTCAGACGTACAGTCGTACCATCATTTTGGTAAAAATTGGAATTTTTGAGAAATAAGTCATACGAGCGTACAGATAAGGGTGTATGGCCATACGAAGCATTCAATAGATTTTTGAAATTAAGGATGGAATGCCATATGGGCGTACCGATTCTAGTACGGCTGTACGACCATTGAAAATTAGAATTTTTGATAGATTTTTAAGATTTTTCCTGGAGTTTCCTAAAGTCCACCATACATTCCTATTTCAAAAATGATCCATCTATCATCCCTAGCTCATGTTTGATAAAATTAAATGTTCTTCACTTAGGGGTTTCATAAAAATATTTACAAGTTGGTGAGTTGTATCAATGAATTCTAATACAACCTTCCCTTTTTGCACATTATCATGCAAGAAATGATGCTTAATGTCTATATGCTTACTGCTAGAATATTGTATGGGATTTCTAGATAAGTTTATTGCACTAATGTTATCACACTTAATAGAATTACATGACACATATATATTGTAATCTCTTAATTATTGTTGAATCCACAACACTTGAGCATAAGAATAACTAGCATATATGTATTCAGCCTCAGCTGTTGACAATGAGATATAATTTTGCTTCTTGCTAAACTATGAAACCAAACAATTTCCTAAGAAATGACAAGTTCCTAAAGTACTTTTCCTATCTAATACATTTCCAGTAAAGTCAGCATCAGAAAAGGCAATCAAGTCATACATACAACAAACATAATATCAAGCCTAGAAGCAGTTAGATAAAGCAAGCTACCTATCATACCTCTATACTTCTTTTGATATACTTGTTTGCCACTTTCATCCAATGAAAGCTTGGTTGTAGTACTCATAGGAGTCTTGCTTGCTTTAGCATCTTCCAATCTGAATTTCTTTAACATCTCTTGAGTATACTTGAATTGATTGATGAAGATTCCATCTTCACATTGCTTGACTTAAAGTCCTAAGAAGTACTTCAATTCTCCCATCATGCTCGTCTCAAATTCTCCCTGAATACACTTAGAAACTTCCTTGCACAACTCTTCATTAGTAGTACCAAATATAATATCATCAATATATATTTGTACAAGCAAAATATCACTTTTATAGTTCTTAATGAAGAGTGTTATGTATGCTTTGCCTTTATCAAAACCATGATCAATAAAAAAAATTACTTAATCTATCATACCAAGCTCTAGGAGATTATTTAAGACCATACAAAGCTTTAGCAAATTTAAAAATATGGTTTGGAAAGTTATAATTTTCAAAACCGGCGGGTTATGCAACATACACTTCTTCTTCAATAAAACCATTAAGAAAAGCACTTTTAACATCCATTTGAAATAATTTAACGTTCATGTGCGATGTATATGCTAATAACATCCTAATAGCTTCTAATCTAGCTACCAGTGCAAAAGTTTCATCATAGTCTATTCCCTCTTCTTGACTATATTCTTGTGCCACTAGCCTAGCCTTATTCCTAGTTATAGCACCATCCTCATCTAACTTATTCCTAAACACCCATCTATTTCCTATGACTGATGCATTCCTAAGTTTAGGTATTAAGGTCCACACCTCATTCCTCTCAAATTGATTAAGCTTTTCTTGCATAACAATCATCCAATTTTCATCATTTAAGGCTTCATTTATATTCTTAGGGTATATTTAAGAAATGAATACAAGATTATTATGAATGTCTTTGAAATTAGAATAAGTGGTTACCCCTTTTAATGTTTCACCTATTATTAGTTCCTTGGAGTGTCCCTTCGAAAATTTCCACTCCTTTAGAAGATCATGTGAGATTTGTGTTGTAGCAAGGTGAGGAGGAAGCTCATTTATCTCTTCCTTTTCAACATCCTTTAAGATTACTTCTTATTAGTTCTTGTGCTCCTTCTCTTGATCCGATAAGATACCTATTTAATCATCAATAATATCCTTCCTTGGACCAAGGGGGTTAGTTTCAATAAAAATAATATGCATAGATTCCTCAATAACCAAAGTTCTTTTATTGAAAACCCTATATGATTTACTAGATGTTGCATAACCAAGAAATAAGCCTTCATTAGTTTTGGAATCAAAATTTCCAAGATTATCCTTGGTTTTCAAAATGTAGCACTTGTAACCAAATACTCTAAAGTATGAAATTCTTGGTTTTCTATCATTCCATAACTCATAAGGAGTTTTATTCAAAATAGGTCTTAAATGAACTTTATTTGAAATATAGCAAGCGGTATTGATCACTTCAGCCCAAAAGTATGACGATAATTGATACTCATTAAGCATTGTATGTGCCATGTCACAAAGAGTTCAATTTTTCCTTTCAGCTACTCCATTTTGTTGAGAAGTTCTAGGAGATGAAAAGTTATAATTAATGCCATGCAAATCATAAAATGACTTAAAGTTTTCATTTTAAAATTCTTTTCCGTGATCACTCCTAATAAATGAAATGTAATAACCTTTTTCATTTTGTATTCTTTTAATCAAGGTTTGAAAAGCATTAAATGCATCATCTTTATGAGCTATAAAGTAAACCCAAGTGAATCTAAAGTAATCATCAATAATAATAAGTGCATAGTGCATCCCTCCTAAGCTAGTAATCCTAGTAGGTTCAAACAAATCCATATGAAGTAATTGAAGGGGTTTTGTAGAAGTTACCTTGTTCTTTACCTTAAATAAGGATTTTACTTATTTTCCTATTTGACAAGCTTCACATACCTTATCCTTAAGAAATTTGGTCTTTGAAAGTCCAACCAAGTGTTTATTCTTCCCGAGATCACCAATGTTCTTAAAGCTTGCATGTCCAAGCCTTCTATGCCATAACCATGAATCCTCACTAATAGAAACAAGACACTTAACATTTTTGTTAGTAAAAGACTCCAAATCAATTACATAGACATTCTCAATTCTTTCCTCTTGAAAAACTAACTTATCATCATAAATTCTATAGACAAAACAATACTTAGGATCAAAAATAACTTTGTAACCATTGTCACAAAGTTAACTTTTGCTAAGCAAATTATGTTTTAAACCTTCAACTAGCAAAACTTTACTAACTGAGAAGTTGGAATCTTTACCTATCTTACCAATTCCAATTACTTTACCTTTGGTGTTGTCTCCAAAGGTGACATTACCTTCATCCCATTATTCTAAGTTGGAGAAAAGGCTTGCATTTCTGGTCATATGTCTTAAGCATCCACTATCAAGATACCATTTATTTGCACTTATCTTCGATCTTAAGTATACCTATCAAAATAAATGCATTTATCTTTTCTTAGGTACCTAAATGTATTTAGGTCCTTGAGGGTTAGAAGTATACATATCATCACAACTCCAATGCATTTTCCTAATGTAGCATCAATTGGTTTTATGTCCCTTTCTATTACAATAGTGACAAATAACATTCTTGAACGTAGAATGATTATGAGCATTCTTTTTTCTAAATGCATGAGCATGACCTTTATTTCATGAACATGAACATTTATGTACATTATTGGTCCTAGTATGAACACTCTTACTCTTAATATCCTTTGGTTTTTGAATAGAGGAAGATTCTTTCACAAAAATAGTTCCCTTAGAAATGTGGGAAGAATTTTGATTAAAACTAATACCTTCCTTATTACCACTAAGTTTTTGATGTTTCAAAATAGAATTAATTTTAACACCTCCTTATTCAAACTTTGAAAGATTATCTTTCAACAAATCTCTCTCTTTTGAAATCTTATTATGTTCTTCTTTCAAAACTTTGTTTTCTTTTTCAACACTTTCAAGTTTAATTTTGTAAGAATCAAATGCATTTTTCAAATCAATTTTCTCTTTTGAAACACATGAAAACTTGTTTTTAAGAGATTTATGTCTTTGTGCTAATTGTTCATACTTTTCTAACAATGCTTGTAATGCATCATTCTCATCATCATCATTATTATTATTGTAATAAGATTGAGAAGATGTAGTTACCTTATCCTTGTCATCATCCATCAAATGTTTATTGCTCCCTCATCATCGAACATATCCTCATTAGATTCATTATCATCATCCCAGGTTGCTTTCAAGGCCTTCTTCTTGAATAGCTTGAATGTCTTATTGAGTCGAGGACACTAATTTCTCATATGTCTTGGCTTGTTGCTTTCATAACATATAGTTGGACCCATTCTAAATGTATCTCTTCTGTTCTGGTCCTTCCTTGCTTCAAATGGATTCTTGCCATCTTTCTCAAACTTCTTTTTCTTCATGAGAATATTTTTAACTCACTTGGAAAGGAGGGTGACTTTATCATCAATCTCTCCCTCTCTTGTTGAAGAGGTATCTTCTTTTAAAGCTTTAAGTGCAATTCCTCTCCGTTTATCTTCTTCAACTCCTTGCTTGAGAGTAATCTCATGTGTAAGAAGTTTACTAAGCAACATATCGATTAACAAAATTGATAGATCATTTGCTTCTTCAATGGAGGTGACTTTAGCCTCCCAATCCTTCTTTGGAAGAACCTGTAAGATTTTGTTGTTGATATCCTCTTTTTTATACATCTTGCCTAGCTTCATCAACCCATTCATGATCACAATGATGTGATTGTACATTTCAGATATTGACTCATTTACCTTCATTACAAATAACTCATATTGATGAGTTAGTAGCTGGATTTTCTTGGTTCTTACTTGATTCATTCCTTCATTATGAGTCTACAAGGCATTCCAGATTTGCTTTACCATAACACAATGTGATACACATCCATACTCTTCATGACTAATTGCACAATACATCATGTTCAAATTCTCCTCTTGATTTATTCCTTGCATTTGCTTTAAATTCTTCTCTTGTCCAAGTTGCCTTGGGCTTGAGAGTTGTAACATCATATGTTGTAGTTATTGGAGGAGAAAACTCATTCTCAATTAAGTTAAACAAATCAATACCATCACTTTTGAAGAAGACTTCCATCTTATGCTTCCAATAAGGATAGTCGGTTCCATCGAAGAAAGGGGGTCTGGTGTAAGATTGGCTTTCAATGCTTTAAGTTGTTATGAGATCTTTAGCTTTAGAATGTTACTTCTAATCACCGAATGAGCACTAAATGCTTTGATACCAAATGAAAGTCCTGCAGAAGTATGGCAATACAACACCGTTTATAGTCGTTTGACATAACTCTTTGCCTACGTTCACTTCTCTTAAGTCTCAACTTAGGGTTCCACTAAAACCAATCAACAAATACAATAAATGGATTCTTCAACATGAATCCAATCCCTAGTGTTTTCAAGGCTCACACTCAAACCTTTACAATCAATATCAATACTTACAATAATCAACTCTCAATTATAAAGTTAATGCCCCAGCATTGATCATACACTAACCTAAGATTACAACAACAAATGCTTAGGTTGTGAAAGATAAAGTACAATGAGAGTTTGAATCATAAATGTAATCAAGATTTAGTGTACATCCAAGAAACTTACTTGAACAGGCTAACTGAACAATGTAGAAGCTCACAAAGGAAGAATAGAGAAGTTAGAGATTCAATAATGTAATCTATCTTACAAATAGATTCGTTAGAAAGCTTTTAAAATCTTTCTACAGATGTATGTATGGTCGTACCACATCTCGTACGCCCGTGCCGCTGCTTAAAACACATTTCAAATTTTGTCTGAATGGTTGGTATGCCCATACCATAGACTTGGTACACCCATAGCGAGCTCTTGGCAAGTTTTACAAACAAAACACAAAGTTGATACATCCATACCACTCCATTTGTACACCCATAGCATTGCTTCGGTAATATTTCAAACATTACACAAAATGTGGTATGCCCGTACCAAACTCAACAAGTCAAAACAAACTTGATACGGTCAACTATATGCCTGTACCACACAGAATACAACATTGGTACATCCGTACGAGAACCTGTATACTAGTACCACATGCAAAATCAACATTTAAAATTGTAATTAACTTAAATTGATTAAACTAAATACAAGCATCAAAATCATAGGTCTAACAACTTATAAATCAAAAATATGATAACTCTTCACCTTATCAAGAATAAATAAATATTTAAGAAAGCTAACTTTAAGTAAATCAAATCATTTAGATAATCAAAAAGTGCATAAAGTACATAAATTGGAAAAACTAAGGAAATTAGTATGGTTATTTTATATAAATTGAGTCTCATAAAATAATTCTAGAGGCTCTTGCTTCTTACTATCAATATACATGTCCATCTTCTCAATCAAGAATATAGTAATTGTCATGGATATGTAGCGATAACTAATAAAAGTGATCCAATCTCATAGAGTTAATAAAGTTAAAGGAATCACACCCTCATAATTACATGGTTAGTAAAGACTAGAGTGTAAATATGAAAAAAATATAATGAATGCATAAATTCAAATATGATAATACCTAAATAGGCAAATAAAATCATCACTATGAACAATGTGTCAAGTCACCTTAAATGATTCATAATCATGATACTAAATACCTACTTGAAATAAATAATGATTTCTAAGAGGTTTCCTTAGAATTAACTAGATAGTAAATGATCATGGAGTCTTCACCTACTAATATGAGGAATTATGACCAAATTGATCTATAGTAAAATATTAAACTTGATGTATAGTAAGTGATCATGGGTTCAGATTATCAAACTTACTATATCTAAATCATATAATTATTTTACTTATTTAATTAATGATCACATTCTAAGAAAAACATATTGCATTCACATAAAAGCAATGCTATAGATATGAGAAATGAATAAATAAAAAATTAAAAGATACATTCACATTCATTCATAAAATCATTCATTTTTATATAATGATGATTGGTCTACTAAGGTTCTTATGAAACAAGGTTAACCCAAGCAATGTACAATCCATACATACATGTTATATAATAATTATTAAAAGTATATTTATCAAATGATAAAATAAATCAAAATGGAACAAATAACTTAATCAATCACCCTATTCATATCATAAATAGAAAATACTTATGAAACATATTAATCATGAAAAGTATAAAAAGAAATCATTCAAATCATGTTTATCAAGAGAAAAGTTATAGACAACTATTTCACAAGGAAAAAGTTGTTTCAATGGTCCTTAAGAAAAAGAGTTAAAGTTGTTAGCGCAAGTTTTCTAGAATTTCTAATTTCACAAATTCACAATTACATCATACAAGGCATAAATATCAACCATTTAATTGTAAAACACAAGGAACATGCATGAAAAATGTTAAAAAAGGATATCTTTTCCATGAGAATATAAATCAAGACAAAATTATTGGTTATAATCTTAATGAATTAACTTTAAAATGTATAGAATAATTACATATTCATAAACATTATTTTTATAGATTAGATCAAAAGAAAAGAAATTGGATTTAAAGCCCCTAAAATAAGAAAAAGTGAAAATAAACTTTTAAATGCAAAATAAACAAAAACAACAATATAAAAGCACTTGCATACAATTATCATGAATGAAAATAATAAGAAAAATAAATCCAAGTGAATCTTAATGAATATAAAAAAGTTGTTAAATACTGTTCATATTTATGGGCAAGTTCATGTTTTTGAAGCTCCACGCATGTTTCATATTTGTGTACAATTATTCATTGCTTCATGCATGTTTTTGGGAAAAAATATTAAAAATCTCAAAAATCACCTAAAATAATAGGGAAATAGAAGAATAAAAAGAATAAAAAAAGAAAATGATTCTTTTTCTCTCATATAATTAAAGTAAGGATATCAATTTGGAATGAAGTGAATAATACAAATAAAAAATCAATAGAATAGAATCTTATTTCCATTCAATTCTAATTTTTATCTAAATTAATTCTATTTTAACATAAAGATTAATTTTTACCTATATTATATATACATACTGTTAGACCCTAGGTTTTGATGTATGAGTCACATGTGAGTCAATTTAAGTTATTTGTAATTTTCTATAATGTTTTATGGGTTGGTACGGGTGTACCAATCTTGGTACGGGTGTACCAAATGTTGTAGTTGAGTGGTACGGCCATACGGCTAGCCGTACCTAGTTAGAATTGTTGTATTGAGTTTGGTACGGGCGTACCATTGAGTGGTACGGCCGTACGTGAACTCGCAGGAAAATGGCTTTGTCAGGAACCTTGGTTTGGTACGGGCGTACCAAGTGATGGTACAACCGTACCACCTTTCTTTCTCTTTTTCTAACGGATATATCTGAATCTGTACGGGTGTATGAGAACAGTACGGCCATACACGACTTATAAAACAGACTTTTAAGTCTGTCAAACGACTAGTTTTTTGTAGAAATTTCAATACTTTGATTTCTAACATTCAAAACTTTGCAGAGCTATTTTCTTTGAGCAAGATTCATCTGTTTCAACTAAGTCTTTGCTTGTATTCCTCAAATACTTTGTTGTTTGTATTCCTATAACCTAGAGGTTAGGTTTTATTCATTTGGGGATTGGTGTGTGATTAATCCTTGGAGATTAATTTGTATTTGAGTAGATTGTGAGATTGATATTGTAAAGGTTCGAGTGTAAGCCTTGAAAACACTAGGGTATTGGAGCCTTGAAAACACTGGGGTATTGGATTCATTTGGGAATCCTTGTTGATTGTAATTGATTGATTTTAGTGGAACCCTAAGTTGAGACTTAGGAGAAAGTAGATGTAGGTAAGAGTTTGGCTGAACCACTATAAATCACACGTGTTGCCATCCGTAGAAGGAATTTCATTTGGTATCAGAGAATTTGGTACTCAACATATCACAATAACCTCACTTTTCCGTCCTTATGACACCATGAAGTGATATTATGAAATGCCAATGCATTATTTAATGATGAACATGATTTATGTGATATGATGCATTGGATTATTTAAATAAATATCATAATATTTCTCAGGGCATACAATTTATTAATTTATCGTGCAGTGCGTGTGTGATTTTTATCTCAGACTTATTTATCTAAGTCGAGTATATAGCACTAACCTACAGGGGCTTTACCTTTATCTACACGTCTCGAGAACACGTGAACAGCCTCATCTGTAGGTCCTGTAATTATATATATATATATATATA
>CANYBF011009454.1:0-13763 GCA_948192965.1 Dalechampia spathulata | reverse complement strand
TCTTGGGAATGGAAACTTGTATCAAGCCATTCCAATACGGGAACAAGTCGCAATACATGCCTGAAGTAGGCACCTTAGCCAGCCTGTGTAGGCTGTGCTGGAAAATCTGTGTTGGCAGCCATTTTAGACAGACCAAATGGGGGGGCAAACGGTGTGCCCAAATGGCAAATGAATATGCAAAATTCATGTCTACAACTTATTATTAGGAATGGAAACTTATATCAAGCCATTCCGATACGGGAACAAGTTCCAATACGTGCCTGAAGTGGGCACCCTAGCCAACCTTATTTTGCTATATGTTATGCGTATAGTGCTATATGCTACACATATAGTATTTTCATGCTATGCACACAAGCTCATATGAGAAAAATGTAAAATGAGCCATATGTCAATGAATATGCGCTTAACATTAGAGCGCTGTGTAAAGTGGCTTCTGTTAGGTGGGCCCCGGGTGGTGGGCCCCACCAAGCATCCTATTTTGGGCATACAATGCTATACATCCAAAATGTAGATGTTATTAGCGTGTTCTATCTATATGGGCCCCACCAACACGTAAGCCCCACTGAGCATTTTCTTCCATCGAAGTGCTATGCATGTAATGTTATGCACTCAGTGTATTTTGCATGTCCAAAACACTCAGAGGAAGCTGACAAGGGCGGTGAGCCCACGAACTGTAATGTGCTATGTACACCAGAGCACTCAGAGACAGCCAATCTGGCATATATGCACTATTGGGGTCGACATTGAGGACTAATACCAAGCCGAATCGACAGAAACCCGAAATTGCATGATGGTGAAAAGTCACGATCAATACATTCATTTTGAACATGTTTAGCTATGGAAGGTTTGAGAGTAAGGTTTGTGTCATCCTCATCATCATTTAAGTAATATTATATTGCTTTAGTAGTTTTCTCTTTGGTTGTTCCTTAGCTGGCTGTTTTCTTTTTAGCTTTAATAATGTCTCTATTATTGAGTCATCTTTATTAGCCTCAGGATCCTTTTCATCATCCTATGGTTCTTAAATGATTAGTTCCTCATCTTCTACTAGTTTTTCTTTAGTTTAGAAATAAGAATAGTCAAATGGTCAAGAGGTAATCATCTTTTCAAAGCACTTAATACGGGCTTTAGTGACTTCTTTAAAGAAATTAGTATCTTAGTTAGATATTTATATTTGCTGGCCAACTGCATATTTAGCATATCCCCTTTCAAAAGATTGCTAGACATTTAACCATCTAGGTTCAACTTAAAATGCTTAAATAACATAGTCAAAAACATTCCATGTAGAAAACCTTTTATTTCTATCATATTACTCATCTAAGACATAATCAAACGATAGAGATTTAAAGGTTTTTAATTAATAATGTGCCATATTATGCAAATCTCCATGTCATTAACATAGGCAAACTACTAGATCTAGGCAAGATAACATGTGACATAATTTTGTGCAAAATATAAAACTTATCTTTTAGAATTAATGCACTAATATGATCTCTTATTGTGATATCTTTGCTACCTGAAATTTTTCGATAACCCTCTCTCGAGGTGAAACCAACTAAATTTCACTCTAACCTTCAAAATTCTTTAGTCACAATCAGGGTCCTCTAATTAGGGAAACTATTAACCAATCATACAGAAATTAAGAGAATATAGATCTCTCATACATACCAGCCTAACCAGAATAAATAAGAATTCCGTAAATCAACTCTCGCTATAAATAAGGAGCCTAAGAAATCATTTAGAAGCTAATCTTTAGATTTGCTATCTCTCAATGTACAAGCATTCTATAATCCAAGTCTTATTGCAATCATAAAGCAAAGATTTCATTTCTAAAACCAATCTTTTAAAATTAAACATTCATAGTAATGTTGAAACAAGCACAATCAGTTATCCCAGTAAGGGATTTCAGAAATCAAATCCTACACAAAGTACTTGGCCACTCATGGCTAAGGGGAAATATAAGAGAAGTGAAGAACAAAGAAGAACACTATACAAAATTTGCCCTAAGGAATGGACTTCTACTTCTGCAGATGGTATGTATCCCTCAACCCTAGATGCCATCCTCCTTTTATGCTTTGAGTTGGGGTCCTCCAGCTTTAACTTCAATTTGTTTCTATCTTTGCCCATCTTGTTTATTTCATTGCCCATGAGGTCTTCTTTAAAGCTTTTTATTTTTGTTCCCCCCCATGGATCCCATTTTCCCACTCAATCTTTTATAGATTTCGTGCATTAAATAACTCATAATTGAGAATTCATGATCGTGACTTTACAAGTCACGATCGTGACTTACTTGCTTGATGGTGCTCGGGCTCACAACCTTCTATCATGATCGTGACTTTGAATGTCATGATCGTGACTTGACTTTGGCTCCTCTTCCTCTTGGCATAGCTTATATCACGATCGTGACTTTGAATGTCATGATAGTGACTTTGCTTGAAGGTGTTCTCCTTGCATTTAGCTTCTGTCACGATTTTTACTTCGAATGTTATGATCGTAACTTTCTCCTTTAAGTCCCAAAATGCTTCATTTCTTCTCTATTGCTTTCCTAACACTACACACTCAACAAACTCATCAAATTCTACTAAATCAAAGCAAAAACATGATAAAATGAACATCAAACACTAATTACAAATGACTAAACAAGCATGCAAATTGACACACATCAACATCCCTACACTTAAATCTTTGCTTGTCCTCAAGCAAAAACAAAACATTGCTCATACACCTACACAACTTAAACAACAGATTAAAAATACAACAAACACTTAAATCAAACTTTACTCTCTTTGTAGTGATGTTAAACATAAAAATCCTTAGCAACGATGCCAAAAACTTGATCGTCCCTGAAATGACAATAATCTTAGTTACTACTTCACTGCAAACATACAGATTATTGTAGTAAGATATCAATCCTACAAGTATTTATTGCCTATCCACCACAACTTGGATTTCTGGTCAATTTAAGCAATGATAATGGTTTGGTCTTTAAAAGTAAGCTAATACAACAATAAATAAATGAGGAAGTAAAATGGATTCAATGGTAAGAAGATGAAACAATGATAAGAAACATTGGATTCAAAATCATCATCACCAAGCTAGAATAACATTCATATGCTAATTACTACCCAAGATATCCAACAACATCAATAACCCTCTCTCGAGGCAAAACCAACTAAATTTCACTCTAACCTTCAGAATTCCTTAGTCACAATCAAGGTCCTCTAATTAGGGAAACTATCAACCAATCATACAGGAATTAGAAGCATGTAGATCTCTCATACATACCAGCCTAACTAGAATGAATAAGCATTTTGTAAATCAACTCTCGCTGCAAAGACAGAGCCTAAGAAATTGTTTGGAAGCTAATCTTTAGATTTACCATCCCTCAATGTACAAGCATTCTATAATCTAACTCTCATTGCAATCATAAAGAAGAGATTTCATTTCTAAAACCAACCTTTTAAAATTAAACATTCATAGTAATGTTGAAACAAGCACAATCAATTATCCCAGCAAGGGATTTCAGAAATCAAATCCTACACAAAGTACTTAGCCACTCATGGCTAAGAGGAAATACAAGAGAAGTGAAGAATAAAGAAGAACATTATACAAAATTTGCCCTAAGGAATGGACTTCTACTTCTGCAGATGGTATGTGTCCCTCAACCCTAGATGCCATCCTCTTTTTATGCTTTGAGTGGGGGTCCTCCAGCTTTAACTTCAATTTATTTCTATCTTTGCCCATTTTATTGATTTGATTGCCCATGAGGTCTTCTTTAAAGCTTTTTGTTTTTATTCCCCCATGGATCCCATTTTCCCACTCAATCTTCTACAGATTTTATGCATTAAATAACTCATAATTGAGAAGTCATGATCGTGACTTACTTGCTTGATGGTTCTCGGGCTCATAATCTTTTATCATGATTGTGACTTGACTTTGGCTCCTCTTCTTCTTGGCATTACTTATGTCATGATCATGATTTTGCTTGAAGGTGTCTTCCTGGCATCTAGCTTCTGTCATGATCATGACTTTGAATGTCATGATCATGACTTACTCCTTTAAGTCCTAAAATGCTTTATTTCTTCTGTGTTGCTTTCCTAATGCTACACACTCAGCAAACTCATCAAATTCTACCAAATCAAAGCAAAAACATGATAAAATGAACATCAAACACTAACTATAAGTGACTAAAAAAGCATGCAAATTGACACACATCAACATCCCCACACTTAAATCTTTGCTTGTCTTCAAGGAAAAACAAAACAAACGAAACATACAATCATGATATGGCAATTTGCATTTGTTAGTTTGGATATCCTTAACTAGTAATCACTCATATTTATGTAAGTTGTCATAAAATTAGCAAATCATTAGGTATTGAAAAACTAAAAGTGTTTAACTTAGATAATCAAGCTCAATCATTTGCACAATTACACTATCGAACATAATACAACTCCTCATCTTTTGTTTAGACATGGAGTGTGAGTAATTCAATTTTAGTTTTAAACTTGCTTCGATTTAAGGATTATAAGGTTTTATTCTTTTCCTTTTTGTTTTAAGTTAGCTCTTGTTTGAGAGGTAGGTTTTTTAGCTTGAGTATCCCACGCTTTTGGCAATGATCTTCAGTTACTTAACATTCTACCTACGCTCGAATGGCTACTAGCACTGCTCATATCAATAGTGCTAGTTTCAGGCACCCATAATGATAGCAGAACAGTTAGCCTTTTTACCCTTGTCGGCTTATTATTTCTCTTTTCTTTTGACTTTTCCTTAGTCATTTCCTCATTGTTTTATATTTTGAACTTACACACATCACATATCTCAGCAGTTTCTAATGAGTTACACTCTATTTTATAGTGTAGTTATAAAAGGATTAAGCTTATTATATAGGCTAAACATTTATACCATTACAATATCTGGTAATTTTCTAAGTTTACGAGAAAGTTTTCAAAATCAATATGATTATGAGTTAACTATGTCCACCTTCCAAATACACATCCTTATATAAGTAATCCCAATTTCATAAAACACATATATTCACTCCTGTAGACCTGTAAAGTAAAACAAGCAGTCATGACAAACAAGTAAGAAAAACAAGGCAATAAAGCAAATGCCAGCATCCCCACACTTAAAGAACACATTGTCCTCAATGTGAAAACACATAGCACAACATAAACATAAGAAAACACATAAAAGATAGAAGGGAAAACACATAAATTGTAAAGAGAGGGTTGAAATTTCAGTTGCCTGGGGGTGGAGGTGAACTTGGTGGAGACGGAGTTGGGGAAGGCACATTGATGCCAAAGAGCTTAAAGAATCTCAACATTTTTCTTTAATGATAGTGCTACTCTCTACTTATTTCTGTTACTATATCTTCCACTCTGGTGAGGCAAGCGACATTCTTAGCATTGCTCTGCTCAATCCCCAATAGCAGCGCCTCACCTTAAGTGAGTTACTGTTAGTGGCTTGTGCTGCTTGCTGACGGTGGTGTTCCTCCTGAGTAGCGTCTTGTTGGCCAAACTGTGTTTGCTCTTCTTCCTCAGCAACACCTTCCTCTTCCTCCTCATCCTCATCAATGGTGTCCACATTGAGGTTCCTTTGTATGATGCTATCTTGGTCATCGTAAGCTTTGAACATCATACCTCGCTTATAGGTGAGCCCTGCATCCTGCAAGTACTTGGTAGAAAATGTCTCGGATGGCAACATTGTTAGATTTGACATCTCAACATCAAAATAGTCAGCAATAGTAATGATCACATGACCTAAACCTAGCTTCCTACTACTTGGTCTAGCCATCCATTGGAACCCTTTCATCAGGTGAAAGATGGTGCAATAAGGATGATTGTTAGACATGCACCATATGGGGAAGAGTTCCTATTGGGACACTTTGTTATTCTCTATCTTAGCAAAGATAGAGATAGCTAAATACTTATGCAGCAAAATAAGGATAGGGTCCTTGATGAGAAGGTTGGGAGCATTATGAGCATTAAAAGGTAGTTGGCCTCCTGTGATCTCATTCCAGAAGGCCTTAGTTCTGAAATCAGCATAGGAAGAAGTTAATCTGGATTGAAGGAGATCTAAGACATCCTCAATCATTTGATAAGTCATTTCCATGGTTTTCCTTCTAAGCCTAAATCAAATTCTACCTAGCCTGTTATCAACCAGCTCACAGGTGGTATAGAACTCGTGAGTGAGTTCTTTGCAAACAGGATGTTCATCAATAATAAACCTATCCCAGCTGAAGTTGGAAGCAAATGCTTTTAAGGGGACGAGAGCCTCAAGTTGCTCCAGTAATTGCTAGTCAAAATATCTAGGAAGGATTAGAGGTTTCTTACTGAGTTGCTTGTACTTCTTGCCCTCTTTTGTTGATCGGATGGGAAATGGAGCCCCATATTGCTCTACAAGATCTAGTGGAGAGTGCAATGATTCTGGTGCCTTGCCTCTGTCTTATGGGCGTCTAGCAACATGTTTGACCCTTCTGGACAAACTTAATCTAAAAAAGGAACACAATTTCAAATTTCAAGGCATTTTGGTTTGGTCGTGATCTTGACTTTGAGAGTCACGATCATGACTTTTAATTTTCATTTTCCCTCATTTGCATGCTTTTCCTTAAAACACCAACAATCAAAGGAATCAATTTAAAATCATAATCTAAACCATCAAAAACATATAACAAGTAGTCTTAAACTCCATCTGAACATAGCAAAATCAATTCACCTAATCTAAACCTAAAATTGCAAAATTAGTTATTCAAGAACAAGAGAGAGAGAGCAAGAACTTACTTGTAATTAGATGTTGATTGAGGGCAAAAAAAGCAAATAAATTAAGTAATCTGATATGAAAATGGCAAGAAATAAAAAGAAATCAAGTTAGTTATTAGAGATAATAATTGGTAATGTTTCATTACTCCCTAAGAAAGCATACCTTAAATGTTTGGGCAGGATTTTCAGTTCTAAAACAGGTGGCTTCTCTATTGAAGGAAGAGTAGGGTTAGCATTTCTTACCAGCTGTTCTGTTCTAGGTGACTCACCACCTTCCTCACCTATTACCTCAGTCCCTTCCTCTATTGTGGTATTCTCCACCTCTTCATTCATGATAGTGGATACATATTCATCAACTATGTATACCTTCATGCATACCTCACCCTCCATTGGCTGTTTCATTACCTTCCTCATATTGAACTCTATTCGTTCATCACTGATTCGAAGGATGAGTTTTCCTTCATGTATGTTAACTAATGCTCTCCCTGTATTTAGGAAAGTTCTTCTTAAGATCAGGGGGTAATTGACGTCTTTGTTGTAGTCCAGTACCATAAAATCTACTGAAATGATGAACTTATCCACTTTCACCAAAACATCCTTGTTGACACTGACTTTTCACCTATACACGTAATCTTGGGTTTTCGTTGATTCGGCTCAGAATCAGTTCTTGAAATCAACCCCAATTTATGTACATGCACTTTAACTTCTTCTGAGTGTTCTGGACATGCAAAAAATGTTGCATTTTGCCTGTATAAGAATACGTAAATAGAATGCACTTAGCACATGGCACTATTTGGCGAAATAAGACAATTGATGGGGCCCACTTTTTGGGCCAAATCTAACGTGCTCTACATAGAACAATGTCTTAGAATGCCAAATGATGCTTATTTGACATACGGTGTGCATCTTGTTTTACCAGTGCAAGGTGGAATGCATAGCATCAAAATGTTATATGTGTAATATATAGTGCTATATGTTATGCATGTAGCAAAAATAAGACGTTTGGTACGGCTTACTTTCAAAGCAAATCTAACGTGCTCCACATAGCACAACATCTTAGAATGTCAAATAATGCTTATTTGACATATGGACCATGCTACACTTCACCCATACTAGGTGAAATACATGAATAGAATACATGGGGTGCATAGCACTATATGCGCACACATGGGGTACATGAATATAACATATGGGGTCCACTTTTTAGATCAAATTCGAGGTACTTTTCATAGTACAATGTCTTAATATGTTGAATGATGCTTATTTGGCATACGATGCGCATCCCGTTTTACCCGTGCAAAGCAGCGCACAAGGGGGTAAAATGCTATATGCGTACATATAGCACTATGTGCTACGCATATAGCCTAAAAAGATGTTTGGTCGGGAGCCTTCTTGGGACCAAATCTAATGTGAGCCATATTACACAATGTCTTAGAACATCCCAATGTGGTCCCAATGGGCCCTATGCAATGGGTCAAAAGGCTATGTACTGTGCATGTAGCACATAGCATTATATATGGCATACATAGCCTAAAAATTTCCAATTCCTACATGGAAAATTACATTTTTCGGACCTCCACACCTCCCTCTATAAATATGGAGCTAGGATTCGTGAAATTGGTCCAAATATTGGCTAAAAACGCCCAAACTCTGTCAAAATTCACTTTCCAAATTAATTAAGCACTTAATTAATTAAATTGTTAGGATTTTAATGACCAACAAGCATTAGTTAGGTCCTTAATCATGTTTAGAGGCAAGACCTTGAAGAGAAACCTATTGTCATAAGGTAAATCTTCACTTTTCTTCCATTTTCTCTCGATTTTTAGTTAAATCCTTCAAGTTTTGGCTTGAGTTTATGTTGATTGGCTTCAATCATGTTTGTTTTTTTATTATCAATGCTGTTTTATAATCAAAACTATGCAAATTTAGCTTTGATATGCCTAGAACTGAGCTAGATCTTATGTTTTTACAAAAATCCTTCACTTTGCCACTATTTTTTGGGGTATATGCTGCGCATATACACCTATTTATGCAACACATAGCCTATGTGTGGTGCACATAGGGCTATATGTGGCGCATATGGCCCCAAAATTTTCAAAAAAATGCTCATTTTTGCCTATTTTCTCTTCTGATCTGATAAATCCAGCTACATTAGGGGCTTTTCCATGCTTCTAGTATAATGGATCTATCAAAAATCTTCCAGATCTAATTGATTTCAACCTTGAAATTAATTTTTCAAAATACAGGCCCCTCTGCGAACCAAAACTGCATTTCCTGGCTTTGATCTGCTTAGATCTGAGCTAGATCTCAGGTTTTTACTAAAAAACTTTACTTTTCTTCAATTTTTCATGCTGTACACCACACCTTCATCTATGTGCGCCATACACAATGTATGTGTGGTGTACATAGGCCCCATATTTCATAGAAAATGCTATTTTTCATTCATTTTTGCTTCTGATCTGATGTTTCTAGCAACATTAATGGCTTCTCCATAGTCTTAATATTTTGGATCTATCAAATATTGTCTAGATCTAATTGATTTTAGTTTTAAAATTAATTTTTCAAGTTAAATACACATTTACTTGTTTGAGTTACAATTCGGAGGCTGATTCATGCTCAAAATGAGATACTGTCTTCATTAAAGTTGCTTGTTTTGGTATGTAGATCATTTTTGTACTAATAAATTTGATTTTCTTGTCGATTGACTCCTTATGTTCACCACACATCATGGTATGTGTGTAGCATATAGCACTACATGCATGTACATGTTCTCTGGAAAATTTTTGAATAATAATATTTTTTAATCATTTTTCAACCCGATTTGATAATTCCAATGGCATTTGATGTTTCATAATGACTCAAGTGTATTGGATCCATCAAAAATTAATTACATTTAATTAATTTTAGCCTTAAAATTAATTTTTCATGATTAAATGCTTATTTAACTAGTATGAATGTGAGTTTTAATAGGATTGGATTCAAATTGGTTGAGTTGCTATCTCCAATTGTTTCATGTGATGTTGGTAATTCCCATTTGATTTTCCATGATCAACCAACAATAATTTTGCTTAAAATTTTTTTTATTTAATTAATTTTCATGATCTAACTCGTGTTAATTCACATGATTGTTACCACATAATTAATGAGATTTTGACTCTTGGTTCATGCTTTCATATGACATTGGACTAGTCAAATAAATCCTAAATTCATTTGCTAACTAATGAATTTATTGTGTTTATTTTGCATTTATCGCTCGTGCATTTTTGGCTCATGCTACCCGAGGCAGAAAAATACCTGAGGAGGAGAGGGTGTTACTTAACACCCCAAAAATGTTGTATGGGTGGATATTTATGTAATAGGATAGAATTATTCATTGTTTTGTAATAATTCCCCTAAAATCCCGTGTGTGCCCCCATTTCCTTGACTCCTTTTCACCGGCCTTTCGGTATTCTTTTATTTCATGGATGGTTTTATATTTGCTAAATTATATATGTAATATCATGTCATATGCCACATCATACACTTCTATGCTATGTCATGCATATGCCATGCCATAACATAATTATCTTGTATACCAATAACAATCCAAATATGCCAATATGTAATGTAATACGTATAACTTGCAATGCTATCTGCCAATATGCCATGCCATATCACATGCTACCATGCTAATTCATCATGTCATATACCATTATATCATACCATATATGCCATGTCATGTTGTATGCCAAGTTACATGCCATATCATATACCACGTGCCACGCCACATGCCATGTCAAATGCCAATTAACCTACACATCACTATGCCATATTATGCATATGCCATATCATTTTACTATGCCATGAATTATTATGTCATGTCATGCATATGCCATGTCATTTTAATATGTCATCATGTCACATGTCATGCATATGCCATGCCATCCAAATGCCATATAACATTATATACCATTCTACATGCAATCGTGCAACGCCAAATCACATGTCACACTGTGTGCTTATATATACGATCGTATGCTTGCCTGCTTAGGACAATTAACTCCAACTATAATGGTAAAATTGATTTTGGAAACTCATAGAAATAGATATCCACCACCCAAACCTAATCTCTGAAGGGTTTAACTAGCACTCATGCTATGGGTTGGTTGGACCAATCTGGAACCAACTCGGGACATCACAGTGAAAGAGTGGTGTCATCTAAGAGTTTCCATATCAATTTTCCCATCATAGTTGGATTAATTGTATGCATTACAACACCAGTCTGTGTTTACATATACCACATAACCTTTCGTGTGCTATAACATTGTATGTTTCCATAACATCGCATGTTTCCTAGCATAGGTAACACATACATCCTACATGTCGCATCACGTGCACCACATACTCTATCATGTATAGACCATGTCAGACTCTTAGCATGCCAGAAATGTTGCATCATCATCTGACCCTCCTGCCTCGACACTAGATGAGGCCATACTTATTGCGATTCAGAAGCTCATTGACCAATCTGTGTCCAAGCTCATAAATGATGACTTCAAGATCCTCTTGCAATAGCAGATTCGAGAGGCTCTTAGTCCTGGTGACTTCATCACCCCACCTGTATGACGTGGAGACTAATGATGATGTCTCACTCCATATGTATGATGTTCGAAAATCTAAGACCACTATTTTGGAGCAGAAGATAGAACAGTTGTAGTCTATCATGAAGACCAAAGGCATGGTGTCTGATCTAGACTTTGACGAGTTCTCCGTCTGAGCTATTAAAGGGTAGCCTGCCAAGTTCAAGCTCTCTGATGTTCCTAAGTACGGCAGAGTAGGGGACCCGAAGAACCATATGAAGACTTACACCATGATGATGAGCACTACAGAGCTGTCAGATGATCAAATAGTTTGACTCTTCTTCATCTCACTGGAGGGACCAGTGCTAGCTTGGTATCATAGTCTGAATAAGGAAAACACGGTCTAGTGGAAGCCTCGTTGTACTACCTTCTGTAAAAAGTACGCATTCAAATTCTAATTTGATGTAACTCTGATGGATTTGGAAATAGTTAAGCAGAAAACCAATGAGTCCTTCATGGATTACTTTAGTAAGTGGATGGACAAAGCTGTACTCGTTAGACAGAAGCCATCTGAATCTGACATGATCAACAAGCTTATTATGGGGTCATTGCCACTCTACCAGGATAAGCTGAAGTATTAGATATTCCTCACCTTCGAGGACATCTACTATGTTAGCTAACGGATAGAACAGATCGAGGGTAAGAAAAAGGAGCCCTCCTTCATAAAACCCAAAACCGCCACTTACACCCAAACACAGCAAAAACCTCACTACATCAATGCCTTACAAATACCAAACACCAAACCCCATACTTTGAAACACCACCCCATCCTAGAGGTTCTCAGATCTTGGAATGCCACTTTCCAAGGTTTTTAGGTGTCTCCTCAAAGCGAAACTCATCAAGCCACTAGAGCCAAACTTTTAAATACCACCCCCAACCTTGGTGGACACCAAAACTTACTGCCATTATAACCATCATCATGGCTATAGCACTGATGACTGTCCATCCCTCAGACTGGTCATTTAAAACCTCATTGACTCTGGTGAGATCGAAGACCCTGAGAAATCCAAACCATCAACCAAGATAAACTCATTGCCTAACTACCACAAGGCCAACCATACCTACATGCTCCAATTAGGATTGCCAGAATCCCTGGTTCTTAACTCCTTTTCTCCCCTTGGTAGTGAGGAGGTTGCTAAACTACCTGCCATTACCTTCCGACCTGGTGGTGGATTTGATATTGATACCATTAACATATGGTACAATAATTTAGAAGATGAGTCTATGGTCACTCATGATCCTTTTAAATCTGAACCATCAAAGAAGCAAGCTTCTAAGAAGGTAAGTCAGCCAAGACTTCCAAGGCAACTAAGCCAGCACCAAAATTGCCCAAGCAGTAGAAAGGGTTAGGTGCTAATAAGATGTCCTCTCGGGTCCGTAACATGACTCATAATGGTAAAGTATTCACTCCTCTTGATCTTGGGAAGTGGCCAGAAGCTCCTAAAAAGTCAACTGAGGCTAGACCCCCTAGGAACGAGGCTGGTCTAAGAAATGTTCCAGCTTCACAACCAGCTGATGAGGTTGCTCAGCCTGATAATGTTATCATCAAGCTGAAGAAGACCTAAGCTAACATTAGCATTTGGGACTTGGTGCTATGTTCCCAGCAACATCGATGGGTTATCATCAAAGCACTCTCAAGTATGAGAATCTCTCCATCCACTTCTACCTTCATCATGAAGAGTTAGCTGGTAAACCAAGAATTACCATCCAACATGATCACTTTCTCTGACGCAGATCTACTAACCGAGGGTATCTGCCACAACAAAGCACTCTTCATCAGGGTAAATATCATGAACTTCTCCACTCCCTATATCATGGTGGATGATGGTTCAGGTATTAATGTCTACCCACTCAAGGTGCTACCCAAGCTTGGGGTTCAACTTTCAAACTTGAAGCCATGCAAGACTATCATCAGAGCTTATGATGAGTCTAAACAGGAGGTTACCGGTACCTTCACTGCCACTGTTAGTGTCGGGCAAATTGAATCAGTGGTGTAATTTATAGTTCTTGATATTTTGGTGTCATTTGCTTTACTATTAAGCCGACCATGGTTCCATCCCCTAGGAGGTGTGCCATCCACCTTGCACCAGAAGATCACGTTTCCATATAATGAGGGTATGGTTACCATCGCTGTTGATGATGAGGTTGCTTTAGCCTGGATTAAGGAAGATGTTCCTCTTATGATTGGTTTTTAGATCGCTGCCATTGGAGAACTTGAAGCATACTTATACTAATCGAGTCTCGTTGTGGAGAGAATGATGCAAATGATGAACTTCATGCTTGGCAAAGGTTTAGGTTGGTACCAGCCTAAACCCATGCCAGGAATAAAGTTCATCAGTTGCATCATCCTCTCCATAGTGGGACTTGATTAATATGAGTATGATTC
>CANYBF011009060.1:0-30931 GCA_948192965.1 Dalechampia spathulata | reverse complement strand
TGACAAAACAAACTAGGTGGCGACTCCATTTTTAACTCGACGCGATCTTTCTAGGTTAAAGACCAATCAACTATGGAAATGCGCCATTGAGAGCAAGCACCACGGCATTTCACGCCGAACAGCGTGCAGCGCTCCCGCGTCCAGGGTGCGCTACTCTTATAGAGTGTATACAGAATGACCACCAAAAGCTATACAATAATTACACAACTACTGCCATACTAGCTACACAGCCAAAAAGGAGGTCAGAGTATACCGCGAGAGTCTCATACCAAGTCGAGATTAATCTATCTCAGCTGATGACTTCTAGTCCTTCTCTACACACTAACCTGAGGGCTCTGAACCTACATTCATCAAATGACAAATGCTGAGATAAACTCAGTGGTGCTAGAAATGCAGATAACAAACATATATCACATAGCAGCCTAGCATCTTATGCAATGCAAATGCAACTGCACCTGGCAGTCTCCCTCATCCTTCTTCTACTCATTCACTCTTGTTTTCCTATAATTGTGCACATTCCTTTTGCACATACTGGGTCCTGATAGGTACCGGTACTCATCTCCCGTAGGAGGCCATATAACTATAGAATGCTCTGCACTTAGATCCTACAGTAGGTCTCGAGGCTCATCTCCCTTCTCGGGAGGTTCCTTATCTAATGATTCATGTAGGAATCCCATTCTCATTGTTGACCCAGTATGCCCAGAGCTGAGCTCTGCCCTCATTACTCACTTTCTTTTCACTCTTCCTCCATTCATCATTCATCCTCATGCATGTCAGCATGTCATTACAAATAATTCACCTTACACCTGAAAGCTTAAGCATTTATCATAACAGCAAGCAAGGAAAACATCATTCCAAGCATCAAAATAGCAATCATCCGTAAATCACATCAAAATGGTACTATACAAATCACAAGCATATGCCTTGACTTGATTCAAGTCTCTTGGCAACAGCAAGAAGCCAAAAGATGGCAAAAGATACCAAGCTAGCACTAACCTGACAAGCAAGCTACTTCTAGTGTAGGCCGGTGATCCTATCTCTACTAGTCTCTAACTTCTATTCCTCGTTCTTGTATGTTCGGAAGGCTTAGGTACGCTAGGGGGAGTATTTGATAGAGTGTAGGAAGGGTTTTAACTTAAAAAGAAGGAAAGAAACTAAGGAAATACGTTCAATCATAACCCTTAAAAAGTCAAACTTAAGTCGCGTACGACCGTACGGATCTTGGTACGCCCGTACCGAACTAAAGCTTCTGATGCACACAATTCCTGCGAGTTCGCGTCTGGCCGTACCACCATTTGGTACGCCCATACGCTCTCGAGGACCTAACATCCCTGTAGTTCCTCTGTCTTGCACGACCATATGGCTATGCTGTACGCCCGTACCACTACCTAAAACATTAAACTAAGCCTATTGGCAAGCCTAAATTGCAAATCCCTATCACAAAATCCCTTGATAACCTTATCTACACTTCCAACACATACCTCAATACATATCACAGCCGTCCCTCATCCAACCGAGAAGGCACGCTTCTCAATAAGGTGACGACACATAATAAAGCAAATAGATACACGCATTTCAATTCATATCAACACATATAAATACAAACACAAAACCATCAATATCCCTTCATACACATTCATACATATAACATGCACTCATGCAATCCTACCATTCATCTACACATACACACGTATAAATGCATAACTACTAGGGTCTTTAATATGGGTGTAACAACTCTCCCCTCCTAAAAAGAAATTTTATCCCCGAAATTCCTACTAAACTTACTGGTAAAAAGGTGGGGATATTGCTCTCTCAAGGTAGCCTCTCGTTCCCACGTTGCATCTTGCCCGGTATGATGATTCCATAACACTTTCACTAACAGTATCTACTTGTTCCATAACTATTTAGTCTCTCAGGCTAGAATCTGTACTGGCTCCTCACTGTAAGTCAAATCTGGCTGCACCTCGATAGTTTCAACTGGAATGACATGCGAAGGATCTGATCTGTATCTTTTAAACATCGAGACATGAAAAACATTATGGATCTGATCTATCTCAGGTGGCAATGCTAACCGATAAGCTAATGATCCTATTCTTTCAAGAATCTCATACGGCCAATGAATCTTGGGCTCAGCTTACCCTTCTGTCCAAAGCGCATAATTTTCTTCCACGGAGAAACCTTAAGAAATACCTTATCTCCGACGCTGAACTCTATATCTTGCCTCTTTAGATCCACATATGACTTGCTGCGATTGGAAGCGGCTTTCAATCGACTCTTAATCAATTGCACCTGGTCCTCTGCCTGTTGCACTAACTCTGGACCTATCAACCTTCGTTCACCTACCTCATCCCAATGTAACTATTACACCCGCATTAGAGACCCTAGGAGTTATGCATTTATGTGTGTGTATGCATAGTTCAATGGTAGGATTGCCTTATGTGTATGGATGTGGATGCATGTATGTTGATGGTTTTGTGTTATGCTTATATGTGTTAATATGGATTGATATGCATGTATCTATTGACTTTATTATGTATCATCACCTTATTAAGAAGCATGCCTTCTCGGTTGATGAGGGACAATGAGTATATGAGGTTTAGGTATGTGTTTAAAGTGTTGTTAGGATCAGAACGGATGGTTATAACAGGTACCAGGGAGAATAGGAGTGCCAATAAGCATATTATAGGAGTCTAGGGAGTGGTACGGGTGTACGGCATAGCCGTATGGTCATACGAGACAGGGGAACTACAGGGATTTTAGATTCTGGACGGCGTACGGGCGTACCAAAGGGTGGTACGGCCGGACGTGAACTCGCAGGAATTTAGGTTTGTCAAGAAAATTGAGTACATACAAGCGTACCAAATGGGGTACGGGCATACCGTTGCTTGCAGGAATTGTGTGCATCAGAATCTTTAGTTCGGTACGGGCGTACCCAGGTCCGTACGGTCGTACGCGACTTAAGTTTGACTTTTTAAGGGTTATGATTGAATGTATTTCTTTAGCTTCCTTCCTTTTTCTTTAGCTAAAACCCTTCCTAAACCCTGCCAAATATTCCACCTAGTGTACCTAAGTCTTTTGAACATACGAAAACGCAGAATAGAAGCTAGAGATTGAGTGAGACTGGATTAGAGGCTTAAGTGAAGAATCGTAGTATTGTCAGGTTTGTGCTAGATGATTCTTGTTTGTGTTAGCTTTATATCTTTAGCCACCTTTGGCTTATTTCTGTTGCCTTAAGACTTAAACCAAGTCTAAGCTTGTATTTCCACTTCGTATTCTATTCTTTGATGTGTGCTATGTGGATGTTTATTGTTAAGATGCTTGGATTGATGTTTTCTTTGCTTGATTATATGATGATGACTTATCTATAATGACATGCTGACATGCGTGGTGATGAACGATGAATGGAGAAAGAGAGAAAAGAAAGTGAGAAATGAGGGCAGAGCTCAGCTCTGAGCATATTGGGTCGATATATGATGATGGAATTCCTTCGAGAATCAGTAGATAAGTAACCTCCTGAGAAGGGAGATGAGTCTCGAGACCTATAGTAGGCTTGAGTGTAGAGCACTCTACAGTTATATGGCCTCCTACGGGAGATGAGTACCGGTACCTATCGGGACCCAGTATGTGCAAAAGGAATGTGCACAATTACAGGAAAACAAGAGTGAATAAGAGAAAGAAGGATGAGGGAGAATGTTAGGAGCAATTGCATTTGCATTGTGTAAGATGCTAGGTTGCTACGTTTCTGATATGATGAGTTGCTATATGACACATGACTGTTTATATATGTTTCTAGCACCACTGAGTTTATCTCAGTGTTTGTCATTAGATGAACGTAGGTTCAGAGCCCTCGGGTGAGCGTACAGAGAAGGATTAGAGGTCGTCAGCTGAGACAGACGGATCTCAACTTGGTACGGGACTTCTAAGGCATACTCCGGCTCCTTTTCAGCTGTGTAGCTAGTGTGGCAGTAGTCGTGTAATTATTGTATAGCTTTTGGTGGTATTATGTATGTATGCACGTATTTATAAGAATTATATCGAGGTTTATATATATATCTATCAGAAACGACATTACCTGTTGTTGTTTATGGTTTGAGTGTATGTTGAATTTATACAGGGTTATTGCATATTACGATGTTTCGTCACACTACCACCATTAAGCTTAGAGATGTGTCCCCATATGATGTCTTCTTGATGTATCCTTTGTGGCATAGGCATCGGTCTTCTTCTGGGGGCTGCTGTCTGTGCTATGGGAGCATGTCTTCCTGGGTATGGGCCGGGTGTGACATGTATTAGTGGTATCAGAGCTATGGTTTAGCTTGCTGAGTTTCATAGTTGTGAATTAGGACTACTGCCTGTGTCTAGGAAGCTACACTTGAGGAGTTTCCAGTCCTTACCATTGCTAACTGTTAGGTTTATGTTATTTTTGTTGTATTACAGATTGAGTGTGATGACGGACAGAGCCATTATTGTGAGAGAAGAAGAGGGGGGTAACTTTAATCCCCAGGAGAGTTTATCTGAGACTGGGAATGTCAGTGGAAGGCAACCATGACAAGAGGAACAAGCTGGACCGAGTGTGAGGGCACCACAAGTTGATAGGGTGGATGCCTCAGCAGCTGATCCCATGGTAGTACATTTTGCCTAGTTTCTCCAGTTTATGTGGGCACAAGGTCAGACTTTACCGCTAACCCCAGCACCACCTCCATCTTCGCCAGAGCCTAACGAAGAGTATAAGTTAGATTTCAAGAAGCTGAGAGCATATGGGGCTATGGATTTTATTGGGACTATCGACCCGTATGTAGCTGAGACCTGGTTAGAAAAGATACAGAGAGTTCTGAGACAATTGAAGTGTCCTGAGACTGCTAAGTTTGAGTATACTATCTCTTTGTTGCAAGAAGATGCATATGAATGGTGGAAAACCATTCCGCAGAGTATGGCCGATCCTCCGGTACTTACATGGGCTGATTTCCAGAGGTAGTTTCAACAAAAATATGTGCCGACGGCCTATACGGATCAGAAAATGTATGAGTTCTTGAATTTGAGGTAGGGGAACATGACCGTGGCAGAATATGAGAGGGAATTCATGAGGTTAGCCTACTATGCCACCAATATCTTGACTTTCGGGTGAGAGCGGTGTAAGAGGTTCGAACAGGTTTTAGATCTCTGTATTCACGCATTGGTTCATGGTTTTAATTATGATGATTTTTCAACTTTAATGGCTCATGCGTTGAATAAGGAGCGGATTCTGTTAGAGGGGCAAATGAGGCAAGAATCAATAAGGAGACCGTTTCAAGAGCCGAGTTCTTCATCGGGATCCCTGAAGAGGGGAAGATTCATAGGTCCATTTTCTCCACGATCGGTAGGAGTATGACTGCCACCACCTTGATGGATACAGAGTGGGAGGCCCACATATTCTAGTGGCAGTGGTAGTATAGGGTCTGGATTGATGGCATGTCACACTTATGGCCGGACACATCACGGAGCTTGCCAGATGGGGTCAGATTTGTGTTATCATTATGGCCAGGCTGAGCATTATGCTAGAGAGTATCCTACACTTGATAACATTTTGGTGCACACTGTGTCAGAGGGTGGTTCGTATCAGCAGAAGAACCTGAATGTGAGATTTGGTGCGGGTGGTCCCTAGAGCACAGAGAGAGGCAGAGGAAGAGGCAGAGGAGGCCGTGAGAGTGGGAGCCAAGGGACGAGTCAGGAGTCTATGAACCAAGTAGTTGGCATTCCTACCAGAGTGTATAACCTGGTTCAGCAGGACAGACAGCATGCCTCTGATGTTGTGATCGGTAATGTCTTTATCTCTAATCATGAGGCGTTAGTGTTATTCGATCCGGGTTCCTCGCATTCATACATTAATACGGGGTTTGCCCGAGTACTTAAGATGTATAGTGAGGAGTTAGGTTATGAGATGGTCGTGTCAAGTCTGTTAGGCAGGAATGTTATAGTGGATAGGGTGTTGAGACAGTGTCCTTTGGTTATACATGGTGTGTGTTTCCTATCCGATTTAGTGGAGATGCCATTTAAGGATTTTGATGTTACTTTGGGTATAGAATGGTTAGCACAGTACAGAGCAGTGATGGATTATCATCAAAAGACTGTGACCCTACAACACCCAGATCAGATTGTGGTGGTAATACGGGGAAATGTACCGTCTGTAATGGCAAGGCTCATTTCTGCAGTGACAGCACAACGCTTAATAGTACAGGGCTGTGAAGCAATCCTCGCACAAGTAACAGATGCACGACAGAAGGAAGTTCCAATAGTTTGTGAGTTTTCAGATGTATTTCCTACAGAGTTACCAGAGTTACCACCAGAATGAGAGGTCAAGTTTGAGATAGAGGTACTACCAGGTACATAACCCATTTCTATTATGCCTTACCGAATGGACCCATTGGAATTAAGGGAACTAAAGGTACAGTTGCAAGAACTCCTAAAGAAAGGTTTCATCAGACCAAGCTTTTAACCTTGGGGTGCACCAGTGTTATTTGTCAAGAAGAAAGATGGGACGATGCGAATGTGTGTTGATTACCGGCAGATTAATAAGGTCACTATTAAGAACAAGTATCCGTTGTCACGTATTGACAACTTGTTTGATCAGTTGAAAGATGCCACAGTATTTTCGAAGATTGATTTGAGATCGGGGTATCATCAGCTTCGAGTTAAGGAGGGCAGTGTAGCTAAAACAGCGTTCCGTATTTGTTATGGGCATTATGAATTCTTAGTAATGCCGTTTGGATTGACTAACGCACCAGTAGCATTTATGGCCCTGATGAATACAGTTTTTGCAGACTACTTAGATCAGTTTGTAGTGGTATTCATCGATGACATTCTCGTGTATTCGAAGACAGGTGAAGAACATGACCGGCATCTGAGACTAGTTCTGCAGCGATTGCGGGAAAAGTAACTATAGGGTAATGTTTTTAAGTGTATTTTTTGGTTGGAACAAGTAATGTTCCTAGGTCATGTTATTTCAGCAGAGGGTATCCAAGTTGACCCGAGCAAGATAGAAGCGGTCTTAAGTTGGCCGATACCATGGAATATCAGTGAGATCCGTAGTTTTCTGGGATTAGCTGGCTACTACTGTCGATTTGTGAAAGGATTCTCTATGCTTGCCTTACCGTTGATAACCTTGCTTCGGAAAGGTGTTTCTTTTCATTGGTCAGCGGAATGTCAACAGAGCTTTGACAGTGAAAGACTACTTGACACAAGCTCCGATGTTAACGTTACCTTCGCCGGGGAGAGCCTTTACGGTTTATAGCGATGCTTCACTTAATGGTTTAGGATGTGTACTGATGCAGGATAGGAAAGTGATAGCGTACACCTCACCATACCTGAAACTGCATGAGAAGAATTACCTGACGCATGAGTTAGAGTTGGCGCCTATTGTGTTTGCACTGAAGATTTGGCGACACTACTTGTATAGGGAGTTATGTTACATGTACACGGACTATAAGAGCCTAAAATATTTGGGTACACAGAGGGAATTAAATTTAAGGCAATGACGGTGATTAGAACTGATTAAGGACTATGATTGCATCATTGATTATCACCCAGGCAAGGTTAATTTAGTAGCAGACGCACTAAGTCGCAAGTTATTTATGGGCTTGAGGCAGTCCTCTTTGATGTTGATACTAGAAATGTAGCAGTTACACGGTACGTTGAGAGTACAACCTGAGTGTCTTCTAGCACAGTTACATCTGCAAGTCAAATTGGTGTTAACGGAACAGATTCAGCGAAGTGTTGTGGATGACGAGGAGTATTAGAAGCAATTACAGAAAATTCAGGCCGGTAAGACTATTCGTTTTATTATAGACAGTGATGGTAACCTGAGACATGGTACCCGTTTGTATATCCCTGCAGACTGGGAGTTGAAGAAGCAGATACTAGAGGAGGCTCATGAGTCTCTGTATGCTCATCATCCGGGGAGTACCAAGATGTACAGAGATCTGAAGCAATACTACTGGTAGGTAGGTATGAAGACAGATATAGCAGATTATATTGCCAAGTGTTTAGTGTACCAGCATATCAAGGTAGAACATCAGGTACCAGCGGGATTACTAAGTCCATTACAGCTTCCAGAGTGGAAGTGGGACCGTATTACTATGGATTTTATCACAGGACTACCGATGATGCAAGCTAGGCATGATACGGTATGGGTAATAGTGGACAGATTGATGAAGACAGCTCATTTCCTACCTGTACGCATGGACTATAGTTTGGAACGATTGGCTCGTTTGTATATAGCTGAGATCATCTGATTGCATGGAATTCTGTCCTCTATTGTGTCTGACAGAGATCCTCGATTTACATCACATTTTTGGGGTACTTTTCAATGAGCTTTAGGTACTAGAGTTCAGTTCAGTACAGCTTTTCATCCGCAGACCGATGAGCAGTCAGAGCGAGTGATACAGATTTTGGAGGATATGTTGTGAGCTTGTGTAATGGAATGGGAAGGTAGTTGGGATTGATATATTCCTTTGATAGAATTTGCCTACAACAACAGTTATCAAACCACTATCTAGATGGCACCATACGAGGCACTGTATGAATGCCGGTGTCGCAAGCCATTACACTGGGATGAGGTAGGTGAATGGATATTAATAGGTCCAGAGTTAGTGCAACAGGCAGAGGACCAGGTGCACTTGATTAAGAGTCGATTAAAAGCTGCTTCCGATCGGAGTAAGTCCTATGTGGATCTGAAGAGATGAGATATAGAATATCGGGTCGGAGATAAGGTATTTCTTAAGGTGTCGCCGTGGAAGAAAATCATGTGATTTGGTTAGAAGGGTAAACTAAGTCCAAGATTCATTGGTCCGTATGAGGTTCTTGAGTGAATTGGACCATTAGCATATCGGTTAGCTTTACCACCTGAGTTGGATCAGATCCATAATGTTTTTCTTATCTCGATTTTGAGGAGATACAGATCATATCCTTCGCATCTCATTCCAGCTGAGACTATAGAGGTGCAGCCAGATTTGACTTACAATGAGGAGCCAGTGCAGATTTTAGCCCAAGAGACGAAACAGTTACAGAACAAGCGAATACCGTTAATGAAAGTATTATGGAATCATCATACCGAGCAGGATGCAACGTGGGAATGAGAAGCTACCATGAGAGCACACTCTCCCCACCTTTTTACCAGTAAGTTTAGTAGGAATTTCATCGATGAAATTTCTTTTTAGGAGGGGAGAGTTGTTACACCCGCATTAGAGACCCTAGGATTTATGCATTTATGTGTGTGTATGCATAGTTCAATGGTAGGATTGCCTTATGTGTATGGATGTGGATGCATGTATATTGATGGTTTTGTATTATGCTTATATGTGTTAATATGAATTGATATACGTGTATCTATTGACTTTATTGTGTATTGTCACCTTATTGAGAAGAGTGCCTTCTCGGTTGGATGAGGGACGGTGAGTATATGAGGTTTAGGTATGTGTTTAAAGTGTTGTTAGGATCAGAATGGATGATTATAACAGGTACCAGGGAGAATAGGAGAGCCAATAGGCATATTATGGGAGTCTAGGGAGTGGTACGGGTGTACGGCATAGCCGTATGGTCGTACGAGACAGGGGAACTATAGGGATTTTAGGTTCTGGAGGGCGTCAGGTATACCAAAGGGTGGTACGACCGGACGCGAACTCACAGGAATTTAGGTTTGTTAGGAAAATCGAGTACGTACGGGCGTACCAAATGAGGTACGGGCGTACCGTTGCTCGCAGGAATTGTGTGCATCAGAAGCTTTAGTTCGGTAAGGGCGTACCAAAGTCCGTACGGCCGTACGTGACTTAAATTTGGCTTTTTAAGGGTTATGACTGAATGTATTTCTTTAGCTTCCTTCCTTTTTCTTTAGCTAAAACCCTTCCTAAACCCTACCAAATATTCCACCTAGTGTACCTAAGTCTTCCGAACGTACGGAAACGCGGAATAGAAGCTAGAGATTGAGTGAGACTGGATTAGAGGCTTACATGAAGAACCATAGTATTGTCAAGTTTGTGCTAGATGATTGTTGTTTGTGCTAGCTTTATATCTTTAGCCACCTTTGGCTTATTTCTGTTGCCTTAAGACTTAAACCAAGTCTAAGCTTGTATTTCCACTTCGTATTCTATTCTTTGATGTGTGCTATGTGGATGCTTATTGTTCAGATGCTTGGATTGATGTTTCCTTTGCTTGATTATATGATGATGACTTATCTATAATGACATGTTGACATGCATGGTGATGAACGATGAATGGAGAAAGTGAGAAATGAGGGCAGAGCTCAGCTCTGGGCATACTGGGTCAATATATAATGATGGAATTCCTTTGGGAATCAGTAGATAAGTAACTTATCGAGAAGGGAGATGAGTCTCGAGACCTACAGTAGACTTGAGTGTAGAGCACTCTACAGTTATATGGCCTCCTATGGGAGATGAGTACCGGTACCTATCGGGACCCAGTATGTGCGAAAGGAATGTGCATAATTATAGGAAAACAAGAGTGAATAAGAGAAAGAAGGATGAGGGAGAATGTCAGGAGCAATTGCATTTGCATTGCGTAAGATGCTAGGTTGCTATGTTTCTGATATGATGAGTTTCCATATGACACATGACTGTTTATATATGTTTCTAGCACCACTAAGTTTATCTCAGCATTTGTCATTTGATGAAGGATTAGAGGTCGTCAGCTGAGACAGACGGATCTCGACTTGGTACGGGACTTCTGAGGCATACTCCGACTCCTTTTCAGCTGTGGAGCTAGTGTGGCAGTAGTCGTGTAATTATTGTATAGCTTTTGGTGGTATTATGTATGTATGCATGTATTTATAAGAATTATATCGAGGTTTATATATATATCTATCAGACATGGCATTGCCTGTTGTTTTTTGTGGTTTGAGTGTATGTTGAATTTATCTAGGGTTATTGCATATTATGATGTTCCGTCACACTACCACCATTAAGCTTAGAGATGTGTCCTCATACGATGTCTTCTTGATGTATCCTTTGTGGCATAGGCATCGGTCTTCTTCTGGGGACCGCTGTCTGTGCTATGGGAGCATGTCCTCTTGGGTATGGGCTAGGTGTGACAATAACGGCATTCGACATCGGCATCCATACAGCGCCTCGTATGGTGCCATCTGGATACTAGTATGATAGTTGTTATTGTAGGCAAACTCTATCAAAGGAATATATCGATCCCAACTACCTTCCCATTCCATTACACAAGCTCGCAACATATCCTCTAGAATCTGTATCACTCGCTCTGACTGTCCGTCGGTCTGAGGATGAAAAGTTGTACTAAACTAAACTCTAGTACCTAAAGCTCATTGAAAAGTACCCCAAAAATGTGACGTAAACCGAGGATCTCTGTCAGACACAATAGAGGATGGAACTCCATGCAATTAGACAATCTCAGCTATATACAAGCTAGCGAATCACTCTAAACTGTAATCCATGTGTACAGGTAAGAAATGAGCTGTCTTTGTCAATCTATCCACGATTACCCATAATGTATCATGTCTAGCTTGTGTCATCGGTAGTCCTGTGACAAAATCCATAGTAATATGGTCCCATTTCCACTCTGGAAGCTGTAACAGACTCAGTAATCCTGTTGGTACCTGATGTTCTGCTTTAATATGCTGGCATACCAGATACTTGGCAACATAATCTACTATTTTTGTCTTCATACCTACCCACCAGTAGTATTGCTTCAGATCTCTGTACATCTTGGTACTCCCCAAATGGTAGGCATATGGAGACTCGTGAGCCTCCTCTAGTATCTGGCTTCAAGAGAAACTTAGGATCTTGGTGCCACCATCAGGGGACCCATAGAGATATCTCCCTCACAACCATATGTGGAGGGGTTATACCTTCAACGAGGTAAAGATGATAACATTCCAAGGCTGGATTGAGTGGATAAGGACTCAACCTGAGAACGAGATCAGGTGGAGCTGTCCCTGGTAGGACATACAGTATGTGACTGTAATGACCTATATAAATTGTATCCCACTACCGGGATTCAGACATTGCACGCACTATAGTCCTGCTAGGATCTGTTGTCAGTATGGTCATCGGTAGACTATTCCTTAGCTGATAGAGTTTGAAGGAGGAAGGCTGGTGCCCCATTTCTTAGAGCATATGGAGAGGACCTGGCGTCGTCGCCGGATAGTGCTGGTGGAGATTCCTAGAGCTGGACCTGCCACAGATGATGGGTACATGCTGTGGGTGCTGCGCCATACCTGAGTCCTATACTATGAAACATTATTAGGCAATATTATGGCATGTAATAAAGAAATATAGTGCTTTGTGTTTGGGATTTGTATCACTTATGGCTAGGTTTATACACATGTGTTCCATTTACATTAATGAGATAAAAGCATTTACATGAAAAATGTTAAAACGAACACAGGAGTTCCTTAATGTACATCAGACTTAACCCCTGTTATGGACCAGCCTCATATGAGATTTTCTAATTGACTATTTTAATGCTCTCCTTTTGCTTTTAAAGAGCTCTAACTTTTGCATGAGTCATCCAAGCGGATTTTCAACTCATTGAGCAAGTATTTTTATTTTGCCTTAACTTTTGTGCAAACTTCCTATGCGGGTTTTTAGTTCACCATGCTTTTCATTTTTATTTCTTTTCTTTTACCCTTTCCTCTAGACAAAATACTTCTTCAGCTAGTCAAGGTTGACGGGTTCTGAGAATTCATTGCCTTTCAAATCTGAGATGCAAACAGGGCCTTTGGAGAGGATCTTTTTAACTAGGAACGGGCCTTCCCAATTGGGTCTAAATTTTCCATGAGGGTAGTGGATAGCTAGTCTGACTTGCTTTAAAACTAAATCACCTTCCTATATGGCAACAGGCTTGACTTTTCTATTGAATGCATTTGTCATGCGCTTCTTGTAAAGCTGTAAATGATAAAGGGCCTTCAACCGCTTCTCATCAATAGTAACTAGTTGTTCGTACCTGGCCCTTTTCCGCTCAGCTTCTTACAACTAAGATTCCAGAATGACAGAAAGTGATTTCAGCTCCACTTCAATTGGTAATACAGATTCTATCCCATAAACAAGAGAGTAGGGAGTAGCACCCGTAAGACTCCTTACAGTGGTTCTGTAACCCCATAACGCAAATGGCAGCCGCTTATGCCAGTCCCTATAAGTTTGTATGGTTTTGGTGAAGATCTGCTTAATCATCTTATTGGCCACTTCAACTGCCTTGTTAGCTTGAGGCCGATAAGGAGAAGATTGATGGTGCTCAATTCCATACTTTTCTAGCAAGTCAGCAACTTGAACCTGGAACTGCAGTCCATTATTTGACACCAAGTGATGTAGTACCCTATATCGGCATATGAGATTTTTCTTTATAAACTTGGCAACCTGCTTTGCCCCTAGTTTACTATAGGATTCTGCCTCCACCCATTTAGAGAAGTAGTCAATGGCTACTAGTATGTACCGATGTTAATTAGAAGCGTTAGGATGTATCTCACCCATAATGTCAATTCCCCAAGCTGAGAATGGCCAAGGCATTGTCAAATTTTGTAGTCGGGCTGGTGGTAGGTGACTCAGATCTCCATGAATCTGGATTCATGGCATCTCCATACAAATTGTATGCAGTTTGTCTCCATGGTGGGCCAGAAATATTCTTGGCGTAGGATTTTCCTGTAAAGTGTGAATCCGTTCATGTATGGTCTGCATACACCAGCGTATACCATTTCCATGATTGATTCAATCTCCTTCCCCGATATGCATCAAAGTTGTAGACCATCTGTTATTCTTATATAGAGAACACCCTGATGCCAGGTAAAGTTGGCTACTAGTCTACGTAGAACTAGCTTATCGATTCTGTTGGCTTCTTCTGGATAAGTACCAGTCTTCAGAAATTTCATGATATATGCATACCATGGGATCTCATCTGGCTGGTCTAGTCCATAACCCGTTCTCCCTCATAGCAAGGAATCCTTGACTGCTCGATGAATACCAGTTGAACTTGACTCTATGGTCGTTCACAAACTAAAGCCAGTGTGGCCAAGGCATCAACCATTTGATTTTCTTCACGCAATATGTGAATAAATTGGTAAGAGCCAAAATTACAAACCATGAGCTTCATGTATTCAGTATAAGGCTTGAGCCTTTCTTCTTTGACCTCCCACTCGGCTACGGATTGGTGAATGACAAGCATCAAATCACCAAATATTTGTACACCTTAGGCACCAATCATTAGCAATGATTTTAGCCTGAAGAGACATGCTTCATACTCAGCTATATTATTGGTGACTGGAAAGCTCAGCCGCTTAGAAAGCATAATGAGTTCACCTTCAGGAGTGATTAGTATAACTCTTATACCTGTGACTCTTTTGTTACCTGCATCGTCAAAGTGTAGTTACCATTTCTGGATATCAACTGCCCTTAAGTGCTCATCTAGGAAGTCTAGTTCAAAGGTCTCAAAGTCATCCATCGGCTTGGATGCTAAGAATTCAGCAATTGCTCTACTTTTGATCACCTTGGTTATGATGTACTGCACATCAAACTTTGATAACAGGATCAACCACCTAGAGAGTTTCCATACACATGGTAGTGAGCTTGGCGATAAATCTGCTGATGTATTAGAGCTGTCCCAGGAATCCCTTCACTTCAGTCTCAGTTTTAGGAATAGGCATCTCAATGATCAATTTTGCCTTATCAAGATCCACTTCAATACCGCTCTGACTGATAATATGACCCAATAGCTTGCTAGATGTCACCCCAAACGTGCATTTCTTTAGGTTTAGCCTGAGTCTATATTTCTCAATGCATGTAAGAAACCTGTCAAGAGTTGTCGGATGCTCTTCTCTGGTGGGAGACTTCACCATTACATCATCCACATAGACTTTATCCTCTTTATGAATTAAATCATGCAACAAGGTTGTTGTAGCTTACTGGTAGGTATCACCTATGTTCTTCAAGTAGAAGGGCATGACCTTATAGCAATAGGTTCCCCATTCTGTGATGAAAGCTATCTTTACCTTATCTATAACTGCCATCAGGATCTGGTTGTACCTAGAGAATCCATCAGCAAAGGAATACATAGCACTAGCAACTACACTATAGACCAACACATCGATGTGAGGCAAAGGAAAGTCATCCTTTAAACATGCTTTGTTCAAATCCCTGTAGTCTACACAGACTCTAACCCTGCCATCTTTCTTGGGAACTGGAAGCACATTGGTCAACCATTCTGGATAGTCAACCACTTTAAGGAATTTTGCATCCAACTGCTTCTAGACATCTTCCTTGACTTTCTGAGCCCATTCTATTCGGAGACGACGCAACTTCTATTTAACTGGCTTGAACCCCAGCTTAGTAGGAATTCTGTGTTCCACGATAGATCTGTCAACACCCGACATGTCTTTGTAGCCTAGAGCAAAAGCTTTTATATGCTTTTTCAATGCACTAATTATTTCTGTTCTCTCTTCAGAGGTCAAGTCTGATGCAATCTGGACTAGACATGGTTTGTCATCTATGTTAATGTTAACATTTTTAATGCATGATATGTTAATGTCAAAAATGCTCATGTTCATGCACAATGCTATCAAAATACACATCGCAAACATAAGCAAAGTTATTCTTCACTGTATTATACTTATTTGGAATTACATCATCATCAAACAGAACAGAAATAGGAACATCAATGTCCTCATACAGTAATTCCTTAAAAGTAATATCCACCAGCATGGCTCTGTCTTTGTAGACCTTTGGCAGTAGCAGATCCTTTATGTCCAAGTTCTACAGCTTGGCTCCCAGCATAATGACTGTAGTGAATTTTAGCTCCAGGCAGCCAGTGGTGAGATCGGCCATGTTACCAAAGATTTGGAAAGCATCATTAGGGTTGATAGTGAAAGAAGTAGCAGTCTTTCCAGCTACCACCAGAGCTAACAGGTCACAAACATTGCCAAAGATTGCAAACTGCTGATCAAAGAAATCGTCCGAGTTAGGCAACTCAGGAGCATGGTCGTGCTGTGTCTCTCCCTAGATGAAAAGAACCATCTTGCACTCTTCTGGCTTGTTTGAAGTGTAGGGATCAAACCCAATGTAGTACATTTCTTCCCATATAGCTGTAGGAATATCAAACTCTATCGGACCCTGCTGGTATCAGCCTAAACCCATGCCAAGCATAAAGTTCATCAGTTACATCATCCTTTTCACAGCGGGGCTCGGTTGGTATGAGTATGATTCAGGTTCTCCGATGGTAGCAATCATAAAACCAATCATAAGAGGGACATCTTCTTTGATACAGGACAGAGCGACCTCATCATCAACAGTAATAGTAACCACACCTTCATTATGTGAGAACTTGATTTTTTGGTGCAAAGTGAACGGCACACCTCCTAGATGATGGAACCATGGTCGGCCCAACAGCAGAGCAAATGACACTAGTATGTCAAGAACTATAAATGCCACCACTGATTCAATTGGCTCGACAGTGATAGTAGTGGTGAAGGTACCAGTAACCTCCCTTTTAGACTCATCATATGCCCTGATGATAGTCTTGCATGGCTTCAAGTCTAAAAGTTAAACCCTGAGCTTGGGTAACACTCTAAGAGGATAGACATTGATGCCTAAACTGTCATCCACCATGACATAGGGGGTGGAGAAGTTTATGATATTCACCTTGATGAAGAGTGCTTTGTTATGGCAAATTCCCTCGGCCGATAGATTTGCATCAGAGAAAGTGATCATGCTGGATGGTAATTCCCAGTTTACCAACTGACTCTTCATACTGAAGGTAGAAGTAGATGGAGAGATTCTCATGCTTGAGAGTGCTTCAACGATAGCCCGTCAATACTGTTGGGAGGATAGTACCAAGTCCCAGATGCTAATGTTAGCTTGTGTCTTCTTTAGCTACTTGACAACAACATTATCAGGTTGGGCAGGCTGATCAGCTGGCTGTGGAGCTAGGACATTGCTTGGACCAGCCTCATCCCTAGTGGTCCTAGCCTTTGTTAGCTTTTTAGGAGCTTCTGGCTTCTTTCCTAGGTTAGGAGGAGTGAATACCTTACCGTTGCGAGTCATGTTACGGACCCGAGAGGACATCTTATTAGCACCTAACCCTTTCTGCTGTTTGGGTGATTTTGGTACTGGCTTAGCTACTTTGGGGGTCTCGGCCGACTTACCCTTCTTTGAAGCCTGATCCTATGATAATTCAGACTTAGTGGAATCCTGAGTAGCTGTAGACTCTGTCACATCCACTAAGTGACATGTTTAGTATATGTATAGAGGTTTGTATGCATATGTATTTTGCTATACAATGGTGTATTATTTGTGACGTATTCTTGGTTTTTATAGTATGTATGTATGTATATATGGATGTGTGATATTGATGATGGTGTTGTTTATGATGCTTATTGGGAAGCGTGACTTCTTGGTTGGATGGGGGACAGCTATTTAGTTGTGTTTAGGTTAGGTTTGGAGTGTTTTTAGCAGATACCGGGAGAGTAAGGATCCAAATGGGGGATGTCCTGATTTTTAGGAAGCAGTACGAGCATACAGATATCCATACAGGCGTACCAAGCTAGAGAGATGAAGGTTTGGAGTTCATGGAGATGGTACGGGCACACCAATCAGTTGTACGACCATACCGTTGCTCATAGGAAAATAGGTTTGTCAGGAATTTTGAGGTGGTACGGGCATACCAAGAGGGGTATGGGCATACCATTGCTCGCAGAAAAATCAAGGCATCAGAACTTTTAGTTTGGTACAAGTGTACATAATTTGGTACAGTCATACGTGACTTAAAAGTGACTTTTTAAAAGGATAAACTTGGACGTTTTCTATTCCAAAACCCTTCCATACTTCATATAATAGTAGAAGTTAGTTTCTTTTGCTATTTTTATGGCGTAAGAGCTTGTAGCAGCGAGTTTAGTGATTGGTCTACAGATTTAGATACTAGAAGTAGCTTCCTACAGGTTTGTGCTAGTTAGTGCTAGTTTGTATTAGTTGCTTTATTTGCTTTTTCTCTCGCTTCTAGGCTAAGTATGGCTAAGAAATTGATGCTTGGGGATCAATTCCCATATGTTGATTATGTGTTTATGATATGAGCTTGATGATTGCTTAAAAAGGCATTCCTTGTTGTTATGTTACGTGATAACTTGGCATTGATGCATCTACATGAAACGAGTGAGCCTGGATAAAAGAAAGAGAGTGAGAGAGGATAGGAAAAAGGCATGTTGGGTCATATATTACAGGGTTCCATAATGGAATCGTATATATAACAGTGCCCACCTATGGGAGTTGAGTCTCGAGACATACAGTTTAAAAGATAAGGGGTTTAAATACCTGAATAGTAAATGTCGTTCTTTGATAGTTAAGTACCGATACATACAGGGACCCAGCATGGTACGAAATTGTACACAATACAGAGAAAAGAGAAAGGGGTAATGTCAGAAAAGAAAAGAAAGAGAGAAAAAGGTGCAAGCACGACATAACATTTTATTATCTGGCTTATGTATATTGTATGTATGATGATATATTATGTATTTGTATGTTAACTAGCACCACTGAGTTTTATACTCAGCGTTTATCAATTGATGGGTCCAGGTTCCAAGCCTACCGTTGAGGGACCAGAGCAGTGATTGCTCATGTCAGCAGAGAGATGGATTCGGACGTAAACCTATTCTTAAGGTGGTTTGAGGACAGTCGAGCATGCTCCTTGGTTTTGTTTAGTTTGTTAGTGTGGCTTGTAGAGATCATTTAGCAGTAGTATATATGTATTTTGGTGGTGATTGTACAGAAGATGTAGCCAAAACCCTTGTATGTTAATGAATATATTTTTATAAAAGAGACTTGTTCATTTAATTGAATGTGTGTGACCCAGGTTTTATTTCGTGTATGCTGCGACTTTTACACCACCTGTATATGTGTTGTCCCCATATGACATATATCTATGCATGTCCACGTATCCCTTGTAGTGTATATTGAGGTTCTCCGTATGGGAGATCGTTGTGTGTGCTACGGGAGCATGTTACTCCAGGTATGGGCTGGGTGTGACATGTTTTAGTGGTATCAGAGCCATGGTTTAGCTTGATCCATTTTGTTTTGGTTCTTAGGACAACTGCCTATGATTAATAAGCTACAGTAAAGGAGTATTGCTTGTCCTTACCACTGCTGACCGTCGGACCCTCGTTTATGTGTTACAGCTTAAGTTGATGTTTGATAGAGGGATTAATGTTGGTGAAGAAGGTGGGGGTAACTTTAATCCCTAAGAGAGTTCCTCGAGGATGGGAGAGTGAGTGGGTAGATAGGCTGAAGCTTTGACTGTTGACTCGATAGCAACTGAGTTTACCCAGTTCTTGCATTTTCTCTAGGCACAGAGTCAGGCGTTGCCTGTAGTTTTGGCCCCACCTCCAGTGGAGTAAAGAGAGGAGTATAAGTTGGACTTCACTAAGTTAAGGTTGTACGAAGTAACTGATTTCATTGATACCACTGATCCGTATGTGGTCAAAGTATGGTTGGAGCAGACACAGAGGGTGTTGCGCCAGTTGAAGTGCCCAGAGACGGTAAAGTTTGAGTATGCCATCTCACTGTTGCAGGAGGGCGCGTATGAATGGTGGAAGACATTCCACAGAGCATGGCTGACCCTCCAGTACTGACTTGAGATGACTTTCAGAGGGAATTTCGGTGGAAGTATGTGCCTTTGGCCTACACTGATTAAAGGGAGTTTCTAGGGTTGAAGTAGGGGGATATGTCTGTGGCGGACTATGAGAGGGAGTTTACTCGATTGGCATACTATGCAACTCATATTCTAATATCTGGCTGAGAGAGGTGTAAAAGATTCTAGCATGGTTTGAGTCCTCGAATTAGAGCATTTGTTTAGGGTTTCTAGTATGATGATTTTTCTACGTTGATGGTTAGTACATTGGACCTTGAACGTATGATGCATGAGGATGATGCTCGATGGGAGTTAGTGAGGAGGCCGTATAGAGGGCCGATCTCTTCTTCAAGTTTGTCAAAGCAGGGCAAGTTCAAAAGTTCTTTTCCTCCTAGATCAACGGATGTGCGACCGATGCCCCCTGATGAGAGCAGAGTGGGAGACCCACTTCTTACAGTGGTAGTATAGGTGCTGGACCATATCTATGTCACACTTACGGCCAGACTCATTATGGAGCTTGTTGGGTAGGCAGTAACCTGTGTTTCTAGTGTGAGGGTGCTGGTCACTATGCTTGAGAATGTCCTGAATGGTCTAGTGGGCCAGTGTATACTATTATTGAGGGAGAGGCTCGACAGCAGTAGCAGCAATTGAGAGCTAGCTTCATGGGTTCATAGAGTTTGAAGAGGGGATGAGGCCGAGATGGAGGAGAACGTGGTGCCAATCAGGGGTCCGTGAACTAGGTTGTTGGGGCTCCTGCCAGGGTATATAATCTAGTGCGCCGTGAGGAGCAACAAGCTACAAATGTGGTTATCGATAATGTTCTTGTTTCTGATCATGATGCTTTAGTGTTATTTGATCTGGGTTCTTCACATTCATATATTGATGTTGGATTTGCTCGATTGCTTAAGATGTCGAGTGAGAGATTAGGTGATGAAATAGTGGTTTCTAGCCCATTAAAAGAGGACATGGTAGTTAACAGAGTCTATAGGCAATGTCCCTTGATTATTCAGGGTGTGTGTTTCTTATCTAACCTTATGGAGATGCCATTCCGGGAGTATGATATTATCCTAGGGATGGATTGGTTAGCAAGGTACGGTGTGGTGATGGACTGTCAACGAAAGACAGTGACCCTTCAGCATCCTGAATAGGAGGTGATTTTGATTAAGGGTAATGTGCTATCAGTGACAGCGAGGTTAGTGGCAGCTGTAACTGCATGAAAGTTACTGTTACAGGGTTGTGAGATGATACTGGTACATGTGATTAATGGGAGATAGAAGGGAGTACTGTTAGTAGAGATTCCAACTGTATGTGACTTCCCTGATGTGTTTCTAGAGGAATTACCCGAATTGCCACTGGAGAGGGAAGTGGAGTTTGAGATTGAGGTGTTACAGGGTACGGAACTGATATCCATAACACCTTATCGAATGGTGCCTACTAAGCTAAAGGAGTTGAAGGTGCAACTGCAGGACTTACTGGATAAGGGGTCTATTTGCCCGAGTGTTTAACCCTGGGGTGCACCATTGTTGTTTATGAAGAAGAAGGATGGGTCTATGTGGATGTGTATAGACTACAGATAGTTAAATAAGGTGACGATTAAGAATCGGTACCTGTTGCCACGTATTGATGATTTATTCGATCAACTAAAGGGTGCGGCAGTGTTTTCTAAGATTGATATAAGATTGGGATACCATTAATTATAGGTGAAAGAAGGTAGTGTAGCAAGAATGGGATTCAGGATTCAGTATGGGCATTACGAATTTCTGGTGATGCCGTTTGGTTTGACGAATGCACCTACAACATTTATGGCATTGATGAACACGGTGTTTACTAATTATCTGGATCAGTTTGTGGTTGTGTTCATTGACGACATTTTGGTGTATTCTAAGACTCGAGAGGAGCATGATCATCATTTGAGATTGGTGCTGCAATGACTGAGGGAGAAGCAATTGTATGGGAAGTTGTCAAAGTGTGACTTTTAGCTTATTCAAGTAACCTTTTTAGGTCATGTGATTTCTGCAGAGGGAATTAGAGTGGATCCTAGCAAGGTGGAAGCAGTGCTTAACTGGCAGATTCCCAGAAATGTCAGTGAGGTTTGCAGTTTCTTGGGTTTGGCTGGTTATTATCGGAGGTTTATTAAGGGATTTTTCATGATTGCCTTGCCCTTGATGATGTTGTTACAGAAGGATGTTTATTTTGTCTGGTCGGAGGAATGTCAAAAGAGTTTTGAGTAATTGAAGGAGTGTTTGAGGTGAGCTCCAGTTCTTACGCTACCCACTCTGGGTCAAGTATTTGTGATTTTCAATGATGCATCATTGAATGGTTTGGGATATGTTCTGATGCAGGAATGAAAGGTGATTGCCTATGCCTCAAGGCAATTGAAGCCATACGAGAGGAAGTATCCTACACATGATTTGGAGTTGGCAGCGATTGTTTTTGCACTTAAGATCTGGCGACATTATTTATATGGTGAACTCTGTTATATGTACATGAATCATAAGAGTTTAAAGTATCTAGGTATGCAGAAGGAGTTGAACTTGAGGCAGCGATGCTGGATTAAGCTTATTAAAGATTATGACTGTGTGATAGACTATCACCCAGGGAAAGCTAATTCAGTTGCTGATGCCTTGAGTCAGAAGATGTTTGCCGAATTGAAACAGACCTCAGTGGTACTGGTTTATGAGATACGATAATTGGAGGTTACTTTGATGATGCAGTCTAACTATATACTATCACAGTTACAGATGAAGGTGAAGCATATGTTGACAGACCAGATATAGGGAAGTGCAGCTGCTGATGTGGAATACCAGAAACAGTTGCAGAAGGTGTAGGCGGGTAAGACTACTCTATTTTCTGTGGATGAGAATGGTGATTTAAAGCATGGGACATAGTTGTATATCCCAGCAGATGAGGAATTAAAGAGACAGATTCTAGAGGAAGCCCATAGTTTGACGTATGATTATCATCCCAATAGTACTAAGATGTATCGAGACTTGAGATAGTATTATTGGTGGATCGGTATGAAGAGAGATATAGCGGATTATATGACTAAGTGCTTAATTTATCAGCGAGTAAAAGCAGAACATCAAGTGCCAACTAGGCTACTTAATCCATTGTCGATGCTAGAATGGAAATGGGATCGGATCACGATGGATTTTATCATAGGGTTGCCGTTGATGCAAGCAAAACATGATGCAGTTTGGGTAATTGTCAATCAGTTGACCAAGATGACTCATTTCATTCCCATACGTATGGATTATGGATTGGAGAGATTGGCAGAGTTGTATATGAGGGAGATTGTCTGATTGCATGGGATTCTATCGTCTATTATATTGGATAGAGACCCACGGTTTATGTCTTGGTTTTGGGGAGCTTTTCAAAGAGCTTTAGGCTCAAAAGTGCATTTCACTACGGCTTTTCATCCCCAAACCGATAGGCAATTGGAGAGGGTGATTCAAATTTTAGAGGATATGCTTTATGCCTGTGTTCTCGAATGGGAAGGTAACTGGGATCAATATGTGTATCTAATTGAGTTTACGTATAATAATAGTTACCACTCGAGTATACAGATGGCACCTTATGAGGCTTTGTATGGTCGAAGATGTAGGACGCTCTTACATTGGGATGAGGTTAGTGAGTGGAAGCTAATTGGACCTAAGTTTATTCAGCAGGCTGAAGACAAGGTACAACTGATTAAGTCCAGACTGAAAGCCGCTTCTGACAGACATAAATCGTATGTGGACATAAAGCGGCATGATATTAAGTACGGAATTGGAGATAAGGTATTTCTGAAAGTATCTTCTTGGAAGAAGATTATGAGATTCGGTTAGAAGGGTAAATTAAGTCCTCGTTTCATTGGTTCATACGAAGTACTTGAGAGAATAGGACCATTGGCTTACAGGTTGGCTTTGCCACCGGCTTTGGACCGAATTCATAATGTATTTCATGTTTCTATGCTAAGGAGGTACAGATATGATCCTACGCACATACTTCCAGTGGAATCAATTGATATTCAACCCTATTTATCTTATTCGGAGGAACCGATTCAGATTTTAGCTTAGGAAGTTAAGCAATTAAGGAACAAGTGGATACCTTTGGTTAAGGTATTATGGAACCATTACACGGGTCAAGATGCCATGTGGGAACGGGAATCTATGATGAGAGAGCAGTATCCTCACTTGTTCACTGGTAAGTTCGATTCTAATTTCGGGATAAAATTTCTTTTTAGGGGGAGAGAGTTGTCACATCCACATGAGTGACGTGTTTGGTATACGTATAGAGGTCTATATGCATATGTGTTTTGCTATACAATGTTGTATTGTTTATGATGTATTCTTAGTTTTAATAGTATGTATGTCTGTATGCATGTATGTATATATATATGGATGTGTGATATTGATGGTGGTGTTGTTTGTGATGCTTATTGGGAAGCGTGACTTCTCGGTTGGATGGGGCACACCTATTTAGTTGTGTTTAGGTTAGGTTTGGAGTGTTTTTAGCAGGTACCGGGAGAGTGAGGATCCAAATGGGGGATGTCCTGATTTTTAAGAAGTAGTACGGGCATACGGATATCCGTATAGGCATACCAAGCTAGAGAGATGAAGGTTTGGAGTTCCTGGAGGCGGTATGGGCGCACCAATCACTTGTACGGTCGTATCGTTGCTCGCAAGAAAATAGGTTTGTCAGGAATTTGGAGGTGGTACGGGCGTACCATTGCTCGCAGGAAAATTAGGGCATCAGGACTTTTAGTTTGGTACAGGTGTATGGAATTTGGTACAGCTGTATGCGACTTAAAAGTGACTTTTTAAAAGGATAAACTTAGACTTTTCCTATTCTAAAACCCTTATAAACTCTTCTAAACCCTTCCATACTTCATATAACAGTAAAAGTTAGTTTCCTTTGCTATTTTTACGGAATGAGAGCTTGTAGGAGCGAGTTTAGTGATTGGTCTATGGATTTAAATGCTAGAAGTAGCTTCCTACAGGTTTGTGCTAATTAGTGCTAGTTTGTGTTAGTTGCTTTATTTGTTTTTTCTCTCGCTTCTAGGCCAAGTATGGCTAAGAAATTGATGCTTGGGGATCAATTCCCATATGTTGATTATGTGTTTATGATGTGAGCTTGATGATTGCTTAAAATGGCATTCCTTGTTGTTATGTTACATGATAACTTGGCATTGATGCATCTACATGAAATGAGGGAGCCTGGATAAAAGAAAGAGAATGAGAGAGGATAGGAAAAGGCATGCTGGGTCATATATTACAGGGTTCCATAATGGAATCGTATATATAACAGTGCCCTCCTATGGGAGTTGAGTCTTAAGACATACAGTTTAAAAGATAAGGGGTTTAAAGGCCCGAATAGTAAATGCCTTCCTTCGGGAGTTGAGTACCGGTACATATAGGGACCCATCATGGTAGGAAATTCTGCATAATACAGAGAAAAGAGAAAGGGGTAATGTCAAAAAAGAAAAGAAAGAGAGAAAGGGGTGCAAGCACAACATTGCATTTTAGTATCTAGCTTGTGTATATTGTATATATGATGATATATTATGTATTTGTATGTTAACTAGTATCACTGAGTTTTATACTCAGTGTTTATCAATTTATGGACGCAGGTTCTGAGCCTACCATTGAAGGGCCAAAGCAGTGATTGTTCGTGTCAGTAGAGAGACGAATTTAGACGTAATCCTATTCTTGAGGTGGTCTAAGGACAGCCCCTTGGTTTTGTTTAGTTTGTTAGTGTGGCCTGTAGAGATCATTTGGCAGTAGTATATATGTATTTTGGTGGTGATTGTACAGAAGATGTAGCAAAAACCCTTGTATGTTCATGAATATATTTTTATAAAAGAGACTTGTTCATTCAATTGAATGTGTGTAACCCCAGGTTTTATTTTGTATATGCTACGACTTTTACACCACCTGTACATGTGTTATCCCCATACGATGTCTATCTATACATGACTATGTATCCCTTGTAGTGTATATAGCGGTTTTCCGTATGGGAGATCGTTGTGTATACTACGGGAGCATGTTACTCCAGGAATGGGCTGGGTGTGATAGACTCATCCTCTGAACTATCATACCATATGTCAATAGCACCAATATCAAACCCACCACCGTGTCAGAAGGTAATAGTAGGCAACTGAGTAACCTCCTCATTGCCGAGGGGAGAAAAGGAGTTAAGAGCCAAGGATTCTGGAAACCCTGATTAGAGCATGTAGGTACGGTTGGCTTTGTGGTAGTTAGGCAATGAGTTTGTCTTGGTTGATGGTTTGGATTTTTTAGGGTCCTTGATCTCACTAGAGTTAATGAGATTCTAAATGACCAGTCTGAGGGAGCGATAGTCATTAATGTTGTGGCCATGATGTTAGTGATAGTGACAGTAGGTTTTGGTGTCCACCAAGGCTACGAGTGGTGTTTTAAAGTTTGGCTTTAGTGGTTTGATGAGCTTGGCTTTAAGGAGATGCCCGAAAACCTTGGAAAGTGACATTCTAAGATTCAAGAACCTCTGGGATGGAGTAGTGTTTTGAAGTATGGGGTTTGGTGTTTGCAAGGCTTTGGTGTTTGCAGGGCGTTGACATAGTGAGGTTTTGGTTGTGTTTGGGTATACGTGGCGGTTTTGGGTTTGATGAAGGAAGGCTCTTTTTTCTTACCCTCAGTTTGCTCAATGCGTTGTCCTACTGAGTAGATGTCCTCAAAAGTATGGAACGTTTGATACTTTAATTTATCCTGGTAGAGTGGTAGTGATCCCATGATAAGCTTGTTAATCATGTCAAATTCAGATGGCTTTTGTCTGACCAGTGCAGCTTTGTCCATCCATTGACTAAAATAATCCATGAAAGATTCATTGGCTTTTTGTTTAACCATTTCTAAATCCATCAAGGTTACATCAAATTGGGACTTAAACCCATATTGTTTGCAGAATGTAGTACAAAGAGGCTTCCACTCAGCCATGATCACTTTGTTCAGACTATGATACTAGGCTAGCACTAGTCCCTCCAGTGAGATGAAGAATAGTCAAACTATCTAGTCATCCGACAAGTCTATAGTGCTCATCAGCATGGTGTATGTCTTCAAATGGTTCTTTGGGTCCCCAAATCCATTATACTTGGGAATGTCAGGGAGCTTGAACTTAGCAGGCAGCCTCTTAATAGCTCGGATATAGAACTTATCAAAGTCCAAATCAAATCCCATGCCTTTGGTCTTCATGATGGTCTACAACTATTCAATCTTCTGCTCCAAGACAGTGGTCTCAGATTTCTGAACATCATGCATATGGAGCGAGACGTTATCATCGGTCTCCATGTCATACTGGTTGACACCCTTTCCCTTTTCCTTCATCAGAGCTGGTGGGGTGATGAATTCAGCAGGACTAAGAGCTCCCAGATCTGTTGTTGTAAGAGAGTCTTGAAGTCATCATTTAAGAGCTTGGCCATAGATTGGTTGATGAGCTTCTGAACTGCAGCAAGTGTGGTCTCATCCAGCGCTAGGGCAGGAGGGTCAGATGAGGATGCGACATTCCTAACATACTGAGAGTTTGAAATTGTTTGTACATGACAGAGAGAGTTAGCATGGATGCATGAGTATGCATATGGTGTTGCATATAGTGCATGTGATGTGACACGTAGGATGTATGTATGACTTATGCTAGGAAATATGCGATGTTATGGCTGCGGTAAAGCGACTTAACATGCGTATGCGTGGGTGGTGCACATGATTCATCATGTAGGATGTATGTGTGTCCTATGCTAGGAAAGATCTAGCATTATGGCTGCAAAAGAAAATCGGTTAGAAGATTGTATAAGTATGCATGTATGCATGCTTGACAGAAAACATAAAAATGGTTAGTGAACACAGAGCATGCAGCATCGTTCCCTACCACCCTTGTACCTCCATGAGAATTGGTCAATTCAAGTTCTCCTTTCCTAGGTGGGATACTAGCCCAGAATTACACTGGGAACTCGAGGCATGATTCTCTCAATAAGGTAAGTAGAAGGGTTGATCATTGCCTTATCATATGAGGGATTACGGTGAAAACCCGACAGCATTTCGGCCTAATCATATTGCAATGGTAAGAGAATGTCGATGGAATTGGCATGAGGTTGTGCAACCAAACAGAATCATGAAAGGATTCTGACTCTTAACAGAGAAATATAGGCATGATCATATTATAATGATAAGAGTACGCTCGTAGGATAGGCGTGAGGTTGTGTAACCATACGAAATCATGAAAGGATTCCAACTCTTAGAAGAGCAATAGCATTATCATACTATTATGATAAGAGTACGCCCATGGAATAAGCGTGAGGTAGTGCAACCATACGAAATCATGAAAGGATTCCGACTCTTAACAGAGCATTATGTGGGAGGAAAAATGGGCAGGGTTTATGCAAATTTACTGATATGATAAGGCAAAGATCCACATAAATTGCAGTAAGGGTCCTAGTTTGGAATGTTGCTAGGCTTACTACATGGGCTTTAGTCTGGTTTCAAGAATAGGCTAAGGTCAATCGCCACATTGTCCACAACCTATCCAACTAAATGGAATCATCGATATAGAACTATACCTTGTATCTATCTGTCAGGAATCATTGATGGTTATCAGTACAGTGCAGCGAGTGGTGAAGGCATATTTGCTTTCTCGAGGAGTCGAATGGAGTCCAAGGTACCCACTCACCCACAATCAGTGGTTTGACACAGGACCAGGGTGGTGTATAAAGACACGGACTAGTGTTGTGATGCATTTAATTAATCCAACTATGATGGAAAAATTGATATGGAAACTCTTAGATGCTACCAGTCTTTCACCGTGATGTCCCCAATGGAGTCGCCACTGTGAGTGTCAATTTTTACCAGAGCCCAAAGTGAGGCTTGTGATGCTCATAGATCGAGGACTGCACTTGGAGTTAAAGCATGGACTTCCCTAGGGGTTCCCTTAGGGAATGATACAGACTCAAAAGTGTCACAAGGGAGTCACCACCGGATGGTTCCGGATTGGTCCAACTGACCCATAACATGAGTGCTAGGTAAACCCTTCAAAGATTGGGTTCGGGTAACGAAGATCTATTTTTATGAGTTTCCAAAATCAATTTTACCATTATAGTTGGAGTTAATTGTCCTAAGCAGGCAATGATACGAGCGTATATGTAAGCACACAACGTGGCATGTGATTTGGCGTTTGCACGGTTGCACGTAGAATGGTATATAATGCTATATGACCTTTGGATGGCATGGCATGTGAAGTAGCGATAAAATAACATGGCTCATGCATGACATGTGAACGTGAATGACATATCATATGCATGATATAGCAACTTAGCATGATATATATAAGCATATAATCATGACAAATAGCACGTATAGTGTAATGCGTTAGCATTTTTGGATTATATTGGCGTTATAGAATGTATGCGTAGCATATGAAATGAGTGGCATGGCATATGCATGGCATACGAGATAGATAACATGACATATGCATGGCATGTGAAATGGATGACATACCTTATGCATGATGTATGAGGGAAATGACATATCATATGCATGATATGTGAGGTGATGTGAAACATGGCATACACATGACATGAAGCACGGGTGATATACCATATGCATGATATATGAAATGAATGGAATATCATATGTATGATATGTGGGATGGCATATAACATGACATATGTATGACATGTGAGGTGAATGACATATCATATGCATGACATGTGAGATGATGTATGACATATCATGTGCATGATATGTAAAATGAATGGCATATCATATACATGATATGACATAGTATAATAGCATGACATATGCATGTCATGGTATAGTGATGTGTATATGAATTGGCATTTGACATGGCATGGTATATATAGCATGGTATAATGGTATATGACATGATGATAGCATGTGATATGGCATGGCATAATGGCATGGCATGGCAAGTTGTATGTATTGCGCTATGTATTGTATTGTGTATTGGCGTGTTTGCAATGTATTAGCGTACATGGTAATAAATGTTATGGCATGGCATAAAGGTGTGTGATGTGGCATGTTACATGGCATACGACATAGCATATATATTTAGGCAAATATAATAAACCATACACAAGCAAAAATAATAATGGCCGGTGAAAGGGATCGAAGAAATAGGGGATACACACAAGATATTAAGGGGGATTATTACAAAGCTATAATAAATCCTATCCTATTACATAAACATCCTCACATACATATTTTGGGGCGTTAAGTAACACCCCCTTCCTCCTCGGGTACTATTCTGCCTCGGGTGGCACGAGCCAAAAATGCATGATATAAAATATGCAAAATAAACAAATAAATTCATTAGTAGCAAATGAATTTAGGATTTATTTCACTAGTCCAATGCCATATGAAAGCATGAACCAAGAGTCAAAATCCAATTAATTGTTAGGCAACAATCACATGAATTTATATGAGTTAGATCATGAAAATTAATAAAAATAAAAATAATTTTAAGCAAATTTATTTTTGTTTGATCATGGAAAATCAAATGGAAGTGCTAACATCACTTGGAATAATTTAGAGATAGCCCCTCAACCAATTTGAATCTAATCCTTTCAAAAATCAAATTTATATGAACCAAATAAGCATTTGATCGTTAAAAATTAATTTTGAGGCCAAAATTAATTAAATGTAATTATTTTATGATATATCCAGTATACTTGAGCCACTGTAAAGCATCAAATACTACTGAAAAAATCAAAATCGATTTGAAAATGAGCGAAAATGTGATTTTTCAGGAAATTTTCCAAGGAACATGTGCCACATGTCAGGCTATGTGTGCCACACATAGGCTGTGTGTGGCACACATACCCTTATATATGGTGTACATAGGTGTATATGTGGTGCATATAGCAATGAAAACAGAGAGAAAATGGAGTTTTTAGGTAAAAACCCGAGATCCAACCCCAATCTAGGCAGATCTAGGGCTGAAAATGCATTTTTTCTTTGTGGATTTGCATCCAACATAAGAAAAATAATTTTAAAGTTAAAATTATTATAGATCTATGAAATATATGGTAGATCCAGAACACCAAAGGCATAGGGAGGCCTCAAATGCTACTGGAAAGACCAGATCGGGCGAAAAACCGGAGTAAAATGAGAGAAAAATAGTATTTTCTTTGAAATTTGGGGCCTATATGTTAGTAGATGCTTTAGAGCATCATGTGTATTTGTACCATACGTTTTTCATTAATAAAGGCATTATTCATTATATAGTACAATGTTTTGAATGAACTTGTTTTACTTGGAGTATTAAACTATATATTGAAGTCCATGATATTGGAACA
>CANYBF011008953.1:0-10357 GCA_948192965.1 Dalechampia spathulata | reverse complement strand
AAAGTCAAAATTAACACTTATGGAAATTGACATAAGAATTTATAGACTTAATTTTAATATTTAGAAGTTCATAAAGTTCAAAGTTGGGCTGTTGGGTTAGGCTATGACAAGGCAAGTGATAGTCACAGGCCATATTAGTCATAGATGGGCCCAGGCCTGACTTAAGCTGAAAGGGTTTCAGCTTAACCTAATTTTTGGAGTATAAATATGTTGTTATGACTCAAAATTAGGTTAAGCCACACACTTTTCTTCCTTTGGCCAAAACATACCTTCTTCTGGAAAGAGAGAATTCGGCCTTCACAAGTTCCATTATGAGGAAGAAGAAAAATACCATAAGTTTCTTCTTTTTCTTTGCTAGTTCGCAGGAAAGGAGATGGAACCAATCGTTGCTTGCTTGGATTCCATCATTTACGTGTGGATACTCTTGGAGGCTTCCTACTTTGGTGGTTTTTGGTTTACGATAACCATAAACAGCATAGAGATCAAGAACGAAGGAGAACTACATTGATATGTAAGAGTTACTATCTTATGCTATATCTAATCTCTTATTAAGTTTTCTTGTGTTTTGATGCAAAGATTCTCTCTTGGTTTGCTAATTTAAATAAAAATTTTAAATTTCTTTCACTGCTTAATAACATAGCAAACCAATACTCAACATGTCATGCACATGATATGTCATGCATCATTTCACATGTCATGCACATGATATGTAACACGTCATTCCATATGTCATGCACATGATATGTCATATATGCCATCTCATATATCATACATATGATATGCCATTCATTTTCACATGTCATGCATATGGTAATCATCCTCCCTACATGCCATGCATATGTCATGTTATACGCTATCTCACATATCATGCATATGATATGCCATTCATTCCACATGCCATGCATTTACCATGTCATCTATTTTTCATGTCATGTATATGTCATGCCATTCACTTTATATACCATGCACACATCATACATTCTATAACGCTAAAAATGTTAAACGTATGACACTATACATGCTATTTGCCATTATTATATGCTTATATATCATGCTAAGTTGCAATGTCATGCATATGATATGTCATTCCCATTAACATGTCATGTATATGTCATGATTATTTTATCACTACTTTGCATGTCATGTATATGTCATGCCATCCAAATGCCATATAGTATTATATGTCATTCTACGTGCAATCATGCAATGCCAAATCACATATCGCACTGTGTGCCTACATATACGCTCATATGCTTGCCTACTTAGGACAATTAATTATAACTATAATGGTAAAATTGATTTTGGAAACTCATAGAAATAGATCTCTACCACCTAAATACAATCTCTGAATGGTTTGACTAGCACTCATGCTATAAGTCGATTGGACCAATCCAGAACCATCCGGTGGTGACTCCCTTATGACTCTTTTGAGTCCGTATCATTCCTCGAGAGAACCCCTTAGGAAGACTACGCTTTTGCTCTAAGTGTGGTCCTCAGTCCGTGAGCATCACAAGCCTTGCTCTGGGCTCTGACAGAAACTAACGCTCACACCAACCTCATCCCTTGTGGGTCTAGCCTCAGTCAACTTTTTAAGAGCTTCTAGCCTGTTCCCAAGGTCGGGAGGAGTCAACACCTTACCACTAAGAGTCATGTTACGGACTCGAGATGACATCTCATTAGCACCTAACCCTTTCTGTTGCTTGGGCGATTTTGGTGCTGGCTTAACTGCCTTGGAAGTCTCGGCCGACTTACCTTTCTTAGAATCTTACTTCTTTAATGGTTCAGATTTAGAGGCATCTTGAGTAACTGTAGACTCATCCTCTGAACTATCATAACATATGTTAATGGCACCAATATCAAATCTACCACCTGGTCGGAAGGTAATGGTAGGTAGTTTAGCAACCTCCTCACTGCCAAGGGGAGAAAAGGAGTTAAGAACAAGGGCTTCTGGCAACCCTGATTGGAGCATGTATGTGTGGTTGGCTTTATGGTAGTTAGGCAATGGGTTTGTCTTAGTTGATGGCTTGGATTTCTCAGGGTCTTCAATTTCACCAGAGACAATGAGGTTTTGAATGACCAGTCTGAGAGATCGATAGTCATCAGTGTTGTGGCCATGACACTGGTGATAATGGCAATAGGTTTTTGTATCCATCAAAGCTGGGGCTGGTGTTTTGAAGTTTGGCTTAAGTGGCTTGATGAGCTTGGCTTTTAGGAGACACCCGAAAACCTTGGAAAGCAGCATTCCAAGATCCGAGAATCTCCGGGATGGAGTAGTGTTTTAGAGTATGGGATTTGGTGTTTGCAGGGCATTGATATAATAAGGTTGGATTTATGGTAGTTAGGCAATGGGTTTGTCTTAGTTGATGGCTTGGATTTCTCAGGGTCTTCAATTTCACCAGAGACAATGAGGTTTTGAATGACCAGTCTGAGAGATCGATAGTCATCAGTGTTGTGGCCATGATGCTGGTGATAATGGCAATAGGTTTTTGTATCCATCAAAGCTGGGGCTGGTGTTTTGAAGTTTGGCTTAAGTGGCTTGATGAGCTTGGCTTTGAGGAGACACCCAAAAACCTTGGAAAGTGGCATTCCAAGATCCGAGAATCTCCGGGATGGAGTAGTGTTTCAGAGTATGGGATTTGGTGTTTGCAGGGCATTGATATAATGAGGTTTTTGCTATGTTTGGGTGTAAGTGGTGGTTTTGGGTTTCATGAAGGAAGGCTCCTTTTTCTTACCCTCAGTCTGTTCTATCCATTGGCCAACAGGGTAGATGTCCTTAAAGGTGTGGAAAGTTTGATACTTCAGCTTATCCTAGTAGAGTAACAATGACCCCATGATAAGCTTGTTGACCATATCAGACTCAGATGTTTTTTGTCTGACCAGTACAGCTTTATCCATCCAACGACTGAAATAATCCATGAAAGACTCATTGGTTTTTTGCTTAACCATTTCAAGATCCATCAAGGTTACATCAAACTGAGACTTGAACTGTATTGTTTATAGAAGGTAGTACAAAGAGGCTTCCACTCAACCATGGTTGCTTTATTCAGACTGTAATACCAGGCCAACGCTGGTCCCTCCAGTGAGATAAGAAAAGTTAGACTATCTGATCATCTGATAGGTCTGTAGTGCTCATCATCATGGTGTAGGTCTTTAGATGATTCTTTGGGTCCCCCAACTTTACTATACTTGGGAACGTCTGGGAGCTTGAACTTAGCAGGCAGCCTCTTGATGGCTCGAACTGAGAACTTATCAAAGTCTAGATCCGACCCCATGCCTTTGGTCTTCATGATAGTCTGTAGCTGGTCTATCTTTATTCCAAGATAGTGGTCTCAAATTTTTAAACATCATGCATATGGAGTGAGACATCATCATCAGTCTCCATGTCATACAGGTTGATGCCTTTCCCTTTTCCTTGATGGGAGCTGGTAGGGTGATGAAGTCACCAGGACTGAGAGCCTCCCGGATCTGCTATTGTAAGAGGATCTTGAAGTCATCATTCAGAAGCATGGCCTCATCTAGTGTTGAGGCAGGAGGGTCAGATGATGATGCAACATTTCTATCATGCTAAGAGTTTGACATGGTCTGTACATGATAGAAAGAGTTAGCATGAATGCATGAGTATGCACATGTGGTTGTATATGGTGCACGTGATGCAACACGTAGGATGTATGCATGACCTATGCTAGGAAACATGCGATGTTATGGCTGTGTAACAAAGTGGGTTAGCATGTGTATGCGTGAGATGTACGTGATGCGTCATGTAGAATGTATGCATGACTTATGATAGGAAACATCCAGCGTTATGGCTATAAAAGGAAATTTGTTAGAAGATTGCATGAGTATGCATGTATGCGCGTTGGATAGAAAACACAAAACGGTTAGCAAACACATAGTACATAGCAGCACTCCCTGCCACCCTTATACCTCCATGAGAATTAGTCGTTCAATATCTCCTATCCTAGGTGGGATACTAGCCCAAAGTTAAACTGGGAACTCGAGGTGCGATTCTCTTAATAAGGCAAACAAAAGGTTTGATCATTGCTCGATTATATAAGGGGTTACGACTAAAACCCAACAGCATTTTGACCTAGTCGTATTGCTATGATAATTGAATGCTGATGGAAATGGCATGAGGTTATGCAACCACACAGAATCATGAAAGGATTCTGACTCTTAGCAGAGTAGTACGGGCATGATCATATTGTAATGATAAGAGTACGCCCATGGAATAGGCATGAGGCTGTGCAACCATACGGAATCATAAAAGGATTTTGACTCTTAGCAGAGCAATACGGGCATGATCATATTGTTATGATAAGAGTACACCCATGGAATAGGCATGAGGTTATGCAACCATATGGAATCATGAAAGGATTCTGACTCTTAGTAGAGTAATACGGGCATGATCATATTGTTATGATAAGAGTATGCCCATGGAATAGGTATGAGGTTGTGCAACCACACAGAATCATGAAAGGATCCCGACTCTTAGTAGAGCAATACAAGGGAGGGAAATAGGCCAGGTCTATACAAATCCACTGACATGATAAGGCAAAGATCCACATAGCATGCAATAAGGGTCCTAGTTTAGAATGTTGCTAGGCTTACTACATGGGCTTTTAGTCCAACTGAGAACAGGCTACAGTCCCCCACCACGTTGTCTACAACCTATCCAACCAAATGGAACCATCAATATAGGACTATACCTCATGTCTATCTGTCAAGAATCATTGACGGTTATCAATACAGTACAGTGAGTGGTGAAGGCAGATTCACTTTTCCAAGGAGTCGAATGGAGTCCAAGGTACTCACTCACCCACAATCACCAGCTTGACACAGGACTAGGGTGGTATGTGCAGACACGGACTGGTATTGTGATGCATACAATTAATTCAACTATGATAGGAAATTTGATATGGAAACTCTTAGATGCCACCACTCTTTCGTTGTGATGTCCCTAGTGGAGTCACCACTATGAGCATTGATTTTTACTGCCCAGAGTGTGGCTTGTGAGGCTCTCAGACCGGGGACCATACTTGGAGTGAAAGTTCAGTCTTCCTGAGGGGCTACCTCAAGGAATGATTTGGACTTAAAAGAGTTACCACCGGATGGTTCCGGATTGGTCCAACCAACGCATAGCATGAGTGCTAGTTAAACCCTTCAGAGATTGGGTTTGGGTGGTGGAGATCTATTTCTATGAGTTTCTAAAATCAATTTTACCATTATAGTTGGAGTTAACTATCCTAAACAAGCAAGCATATAAGCGTATATGTAAGCACATAGCACGCCATGCGATTTGGCGTTGCACGGTTACACATAGAATGGCATATAATGCTATATGGCATTTGGTTGTCATGGCATATGCATGACATGTGACATGATGACATAAAATGACATGGCATATGCATGACATGACATAATAATGATGTAGTATAATGGCATGGTTTATGTATGACATGGCATATGCATGGCATGGTATGGTGATTGTGTGTATGAATTGGCATGGGACATGGCATATGATGTGGCATGCGACATGGCATGTGATGTGGCATATGATATGACATGTAGCATGGCATATGACATGACATGTAGCATGACATATGACATGGCATTGCATATATGGCATGGCATAATGGCATATGACATGATGAATTGGCATGGTATATTAGCGTATGACATGAAAATAGCGCATATTGCGGGTTGGCGTATTGGAATTGTATTGACATATGAGATAGTATATGTTATAGCATGGCATATGCATGGCATGGTATAGGAGTGTGTGATGTGGCATGTTACATGGCATGTGACATGATATGGCATATATATTTAGGCAAATATAATAAACCATCCATGAAATAAAAGAATACCGAAAGGCCGATGAAAGGGATCGAAGAAGATAGGGGATACACATGGGATTTTAGGGGGAATTATTACAAAACATTAATAATTCTATCCTATTACACAAATCTCCATGCATATAACATTTTTAGGACGTTAAGTAACGTCCCCTCCTCCTCGGGTGATTTTTCTCCTCGGGTAGCATGAGCCAAAAATGCACGAGTAATAAATGCAAAATAGACAAAATAAATTCATTAGTAGTAAATGAATTTAGGATTTAATTGACTAGTCCAAGGCCATATGAAAGCATGAACCAAGAGTCAAAATTTCATTAATTGTATGGCAATAATCAAGCAAATTAACATGAACCGAATCATGAAAATCAAATAAATAAAAATAATTTTAAGCAAAATTTTTTTTGGTTGATCATGGAAAATCAAATGGGAATTGCTAACATCACATAACAGTAATTAGAGATAGCAACTCAACCAATTTGAATCCAATCCTATCAAAAATCACATTTATACGAGTTAAATAAGCATTTAATCGTGGAAAATCAATTTTGAGGCCAAAATTAATTAAATATAATTAATTTTTGATGGATCCAATACACTTGAGTTACTTCTAAACATCAAATGTTACTGGAATTATCAAAACGGCTTTGAAAATGAGTGAAAAATGTGATTTTTCTAGAAAAATGTAAGGGATGTGCGCAGCTATGTGCGCAATATATAGGTGATGTACTGTGCACATAGCATGATATATGGCACACATAGGGAGTGAGTTTGCAAGAAAATTAAATTTATTAGCATAAACATGATCTATAGACAAATCCCAGCAACTTTAATGAAGACATGACCTCAGTTTCAGCAAGAATCGGCCTCCGAATCACAAATCTAACAAGTAAATAGGCATTTAATTTGGATAATTAAATTTTAAGGCTAAAATTAATTAGATCTGGACAATATTTAATAGATCCAGAATATTAAGACTGTAGAAAAGCCATTAATGTTGCTGGAAACATCAGATCTGGGGTAGAATCGAGTGAAAATGGAAGCAAAAACCAATTTTCTAGAAAAATAGAGGCCTAGATGCACAGCATATAGGCCTATGTGTGCCATATATAGGCTAGATGTGGCACACATAGGTGTATATGTTTTTAGACAAAAACCCAAGATTCAACCCATATATAGGCAGATCGAAGGTAAAAAATGAATTTTTGCTCTGTGGATTTGCATCCAACTTGAGTAAAATAATTTTAAGGGTAAAATTAAGTAGATCTGAAGAATGTATGACAAATCTAGAACACCAAAGGCATGGAAAAGCCTCTGATGAAGCTAGATTCATCAGATTGGGTGAAAAATAAGAGGAAAACGGGAGAAAATAGGCATTTTCTGGAAAATTTATGGCCTATATGCTATGCATATAGGCCTATGTACACCACACATGGGTTAGATGTGGCACACATAGGTATATATATGCATCATATAGCCTAGAAAACATAAGGAATATAGAGGTTTTTGAGAAAAATGTGAAATCTGGCTTAGATCTAGGTAGATCCAAAGTAAAAACAAGTGTTTTTGATTATCAATAAGCATTAATAATCATCAAAGAAGAAGATTGAAGCTAAAACTCCATAAATCAACCTAAGAAATCATAGATCCAAGCAAAAACAAGAAGGAAATGGAAGAAAAATGAGCATTTAACTTACCACAATAGATTTTCCTTGTAGATCTTGAATCTAAACATGATTAGGGACCTAACTAGTGCTATGTGGTCTCTAAAAACCTACGTTAATTGTTTAATTAATTACTTAATTAATTTGAGAAGTGATTTTGGCAGAGTTTGGCCATTTTTAGCTAATTTTGGGACCAATTTTCATGAACCCTAGCTCTATATTTATAGAGGGAGGTGTGGAGGTCCAGAAAATGTAATTTTCTATGTGAGAATTGGAAATTTTTAGGCTATGTATGCCACACATAGTGCTATGTGCGCCACACATAGCCTATGTACGCAACATGTAGTGCTACATGCTACACGCATAGCATTTTGACCCATCGCATGAGGCCTACTGTGGCTACATTGGGATGTGCACCCCATATCCAATAAGCATCATTTCATACTCTAAGATATTGTATGATGTAGCACATGTTAGATTTGGTCCCGAGAAGGCTCCCGATCAAACGTCTTATTTTGCTATATGCGTAGCGCATAGTGTTATATGCTACGCATATAGCATTTTGCCCCTATGTGTGTCGGCTTGCACGAGCAAAATGTAACATGTGTCGTGTGTCAAATAAACATCATTTGACATATTAAGAAATTATGCTATATGGAGCATGTTAGATTTGACCCGAAAAGTGGGCCCTACCAAATGTCTTTTTCTGCTAAATGTTAGACATAGTGCTATGCACTACGCATGTAGCATTTTACCCTTATGTGCTCTGCCTTATACGAGTGAAATGTAACATGCTATGTATGTCAAATAAGAGTTATTTGACATATTAAAATGTTATGCTATGAAAAGCACCCTGAATTTGATCCAAAAAGTGGGCCCTACCAAACATCATTTTTTGCCAAATAGTGTTATGTGCTCAGTGTGTTCTGTTTATGATTCTACCTTGTTTAGGCAAAATGTAAAGTGTTCTACATGCCCATAACACTCAGAGAAGGTCTAAAAGCATGTTCATAAATCGGGGTTGACCTCGGGGACCGATACCGAGCCAAATCGATAAAAATCTGAGATTGCACAAGGATGAAAAGTCAAGTCAACATGTAGAAATAGATCTTATGGAACTTAAAGCTTTTAGATGCTTAACTAAAGGAAGATCTACACTTGAGAGGTATGGGTTTCTTATTCATGAGAACAAGGAAATCTTATTAGTTGAGAATAATGAGGCTTCAGAATATGATGAAATTTTGAAAAGATTAGAATATGACTTATGATTGAATGCTAAATAATCTAAAATGGATTCCCTATTAGAAAACCAAGTTTGAACTTTATTGATCTACCTGAGGGCATAAAATTCATTAGGTGCAAGTGGGTTTTAAGAAGAAGATAAACATGGACAGTAACATGGTTACCTATAAAGCTCACTTTAATAGATTATGGTTATTATCAAAAGCAAGCAATTGCCTATGAAGATACTTTTTATCATGCACTTATGCTTAAATCCATTAGAATCTCACTTGTTATTGCTACTCATTATCATTATGAGATATGGAAATGGATATAAAGATAACTTTCCTTAATACAAATATACTTAAGGAAGTGTATATGACATAACTTAATGGTTTCATATCCACTCATAGCAACAAGGTATGCAAGCTTCAAAGATCCGTTTATGGATTAAAACAAGCATCTAAGAGCTGTAACATCCATTTTAATGAGGCACTTAAATAATTTAGTTTTATACAAAATATTGATAAACCATGTGTTTACAAAAGGGATAGTAGGAGTGGAATTGCTTTCCTTATATTGTATGTAGATGACATACTACTCATGGGAAATGATATATCATTTCTAAAGAATATTAAGGTTTGGTTAGCTAAATAATTCTCCATGAAAGACCTAAAATAAGCTCCTTATATCTTGGGTATAAGGATCCATAGAGATAGATCATAAAGGGTAATTGGTCTTTCATAGTCTACATATATAGACAAATTACTAAAGAGGTTTACCATGGATTTTTCAAAGAAGGGTTATATTCATATGCTTCATATGAAATATACTTTAAAGGCTTGGTGTTTAAGGAGGCAAGAGGAGAAAGATCATATGACTAAGGTTCCATATGCATTCACAATTAGATTTATTATATATTTTATCCTATGTACTAAACTCGAAATCTCATTCTCTTTGCATGTCATGAGTACATTACAATCAAATTATGGAGCAAAATATTGGGCAGCTATTAAGAATAGCTTGAAATACTTAAGAAAGATTAAGGATATGTTCTTAGTATTTGGAGAGGGTGATTTTCTAATAAGCAAATATACTGATGCTAGCTTTAAATTAGATAAGGATGACTATAAATCATAATTAGGTTACATGTTCATGATAAATGGTAGGGTTGTTATTTAGAAGAGTTCCAAACAAGAAACTATAATAGATTTAACTACAAAGATAAAGTATATCACAATATTACATGCAGCTAAGGAAGCAATTTGGATCAAGAAGTACAACTAAGGAAACAATTTGTATCAATATCAGATGTGGAGTACTTCTCTTTATAATGCTTATCTTATTTCTCTATTATTTGATAACAACAGAGCCATAATAGAAGCCAAGGATCCTAAATCTCATTAGAAGTCCAAGTATGTGCTCAAGAGATACTGTTAGTGTATGCTCTAGAGCATCATGTGTATTTGAACTATACATTTCATTAATAAAGGCATTATTCATTATATAGTACAATGTTTTACATGAACTTGTTTTACTTAGAGTATTAAACTATATATTGAAGTCCATGATATTGGAACAATGCAAAGGAATCCATAAGGAGTTTATGGAATGAGATTC
>CANYBF011008944.1:0-10585 GCA_948192965.1 Dalechampia spathulata | reverse complement strand
GTACTCAGCATTTGATAATAATAATCAACATACGCGACTGAACTCAGCGTATGGGAAGCGACTATACTCAGCTTCCTTATCAACATTTCAATATATATTCAATCTCAACATATCACAATAACCTCACTTTTCCATCCTTATAATGCCATGAAATGATGTTATGAAATGCCAATGCGGTATCTAATAATGTATATGATTTATATGATATGATGCATTGGAATATTTTAATGTCATAATAATTATCAGAGCATACGACTTATTAATTAACGTGCAATGCGTGTGTGATTTAATCTCAGACTTAACTATTTAAGTCGAGTATATAGCACTAACCTTCAGGGGCTTTCCCCTTATCTACGCATCTCGGGGACACGTGAACAGGCTCCTCGATAGATCCTGTAATTAATTATATATATAAACTTAGTAATATTCCCCAGAGAATTCAATCATTTACTACTCGTACAATCATGCCAAGTAATAATAATATATACATCATAATAATTATTCCTCTAAATTCCTAAAAACAAAACAGCAAATACAAGAAGATATCATAACATCATCAATAAAATTTAATTAGAAAGAAATTAATAAATAAGAATTAAAATATTTATTTCTAAAATATACCTCTTATTATAACCTGTGATAATATAATTAAATCATAGATCTACTAACTTCATACAATCCATAATTTACAAAACTTTCATTAAATAAACATTTAAAATTCAATAAAACATATAATACTCATAGTTTAAAAGAGTAGTAGAAAATATTCTTAATTTATAAATTAATTAGCTATAGAACTACCTCACTATATAAATTTAACTAATATGACTTATTTACGAATAGCATATGAAAGGAAGTATATTTAATCATCATTTAAAAAAAATTATATTGAGAATAATTGATATTTAATATATATATTCTAAATACATCTCCTATTACAATTTATGAGGTAATATAATTTTATTTATCAACCAAATTGTATAAATATATTAAGTTCATAAAAACACGTAATTAATATATCTTGCTTCAAATTATAATTTAAAGTTTATTACAATACATATTAATTATAGCTTAAGGGAGTAATAAATAATTTTTTAATTACAAAATTAAATACTTATAAGAACATCTTAGTAAATAAGTTTAAATATAAAAATTCTTATATAATTTATTTAGGGAAATATTTAATTATAGCAAGGCCATATCGATAATAAGTTAATTAACATACATCATTACTTAGGTTAATTAACATCTAACTTAATTTTTACTAAAAGAGCTACTATTCTTCAATTAAATTTTTTGCAGTTATTTAGTCAAAATAATTATATAAGACCAACATACATAACCACTAAAACATGCGCCTCTATATGAAGACAAACTTGGAGTAATGCACTAAATAAAGTATCCCATAAACCTTTCCAACCGCAGCATAAACTACAAATTCTCATATAAGGACATAATCATAATAGTTATATTCTTATAATTTATAATACTATTACTTATCTACAAATAAACGTCAAAACTCTAATCAATTAATAACACCATCACAAACCCTGCAATACGAAATACCCCACGCAACATAACAGTACTGATAACAGAAAAGAAGAATATAAACCGCAGCAAGGATCAAAGAAGAATAGAGTTGGTAAGAAGGTTCCCACACACGCCCTTGTAATCCCTTAAATAACCACTACCATATCCACTCCTCGTAAAACCCGACCAAACACCAACCAACCCCCTGCCAAACAATATCCCAAAACATCCAATAATTCCCACTACTATAACTATCAACAGCATCTCCATGCATAACCCTGCCGTAACCTCCATATAGATCCCAAAACAAATAAAGAAGCATCCATGTCATAATTAGCAAAGCCCCACACATAACCTTACAAGAAAAGAAAGAATTCCGGACAGTATACTTCCTCACTAAGCCGGCAAAACCAAAATATCACAACAAACAGCAATGTTCTAGCAAAATCAAGAACTTGGTCAAGGAAGAATATACGCAAAAAGAAGCATCCTCCCCTACCAGCAATTTACATTCCATTACAAGAAATAACAAACTCAGCCTCCAAAATAACAAGAAATATGCATGACTCATACCAAGAATGGTAACATGCAATCGTACAAAGAAAAGAGTGACTAAATAGTTACATGCAACTCACATTTCATACAATAAACAGACTCGCCTACCTCTTAAGAAGGGAATGAATTCATATATTCTTAGATCATCAATAACCTAGCATAAACATGACTCCAACACAAGCAGCAGTAGCTCAAAAGAGACGCAACAATGGTGGACAAGAAGAGATTTATGCGATGGCAAGAGCAGCCCTTCCTTACGCACAAACCACTCTCTAATGGCGTAAGATGCTTCCCTCTCCACTAACTCTCAATCGCACTACAACATGCAATGATACCAGCAGAAATCTTTCATCAAATTCCAAAGAAAACACCAAAGGAAATAGGAATCACCCAAGCACCAAGACATTGAAACCCCCTCTTAAGAAATAAAAAGTGTCCACCAAAGCAATAAAACTCTCCTCCCTTCCGATGCATGAGAAATGTCCCCTCACTTCTTTAAAAAATATAACTTAATTAACTAGTAAATAACCAAATCATAACCTAAATGTACCCGCCAATTAACCCTACATCCATTAACAAAATAATAATAAATTATATAAAATAAATATTTATATAATTATAATACTAATATATCTATAATTATAAAGCAATAATTGATATTCAACATATATTCAAATAAGTATTATTATCTATAACTAGTAATTCAACACACACATATATATATATATATATATATATATATATATATATATATATATATATATATATATATCAATGTTAATAACTTCTTATAATTCTAAGGCTATAATCAATTTTTATTATTCCACTATTTAAATTAATAAAACTATATATATATAAATATCTAATACAAATAAATGTTAACAAAGTATATACTTAATAAAAAAAATCACCGCCAAATTCTAATTTTATTCTAATAAATATAATTATTCCATTACTTAAAATAATTAAATAATTAACTTACTTAATTAATATTAATAATAAAAATGATAACATAACTTACAACATAATTAAGCATAATATCATTTAATTAATACTAATTAATAAAATAATTAATAAGTTATATAATATAGCATTATATCTTACCAATTAATTAGTATAAAAATTTCATCAACTTAAATAATCATGCAATCAGTAATACTATAATAACAATCACAATCAATCAATAATTCACAGATTATAAAATGCAAATATGATATGTCTAAGTTGTGTGTGTGCGGACGTGACATTTAGCATCTAGATTACAAGGTAGTTTGTATTCAGGGTATCAAGTTGACTAAGGCATGCAGTTTAATTTTAGCAACAGTGGCTCAGAAATTAATCAAACAGGGATGTGAAGCTATGTTGGCACATGTTATTGATACTTGCCATTAGGAGTTATCACTGAAGGAGATTCCAATTGTATATGATTTTTTGAATGTATTTCTAGATGAATTATCGGAATTACCTCCAATAAGAGAAGCTAAATTTAAGATTAAGATTTTTCCGAGAACTGAACTAATATCGATGACACCATATCGTATGGCTCCTACAGAATTGAAAGAATTGAAGCAGCAGTTGCAAGATTTAGTAGATAAGGGGTTTATTTAACCCAGTGTTTCTCCTTGAGGTGCACTAGTACTGTTTGTGAAGAAGAAGGATGGATCGAGGCAGATGTACATTGATAATTGGTAGTTAAATAAGGTGACTATCAAGAATCATTATCCTTTATCCCATATTGATTATTTATTTAATCAATTGAAAGAAGCAATAGTGTTCTCTAAGATTGATTTGAGATCCGATTACCATCAGTTGAGAGTGAAAGAGGATAGTATTCCAAAGATTGCTTTTCGTACGAGGTATAGGCATTATGAGTTCTTAGTTATACCTTTCGGATTGACTAATGCACCTGCAGCATTCATAGCTTTGATGAATACGATTTTCAAGGAGTATCTCGATCAATTCATTATAGTTTCCATTGATGATATACTAATTTACTCTCGAGATCAAATGGAGCATGATTGACATTTATGTTTGGTATTACAGTTGATAAGGGAAAAGCAGTTATATGGCAAATTATCAAAATGTGCATTCTGGTTAGATCGAGTGTGTTTTCTCGGATATGTTATTTCAGCGGAAGGTGTTATAGTTGATCCTAGTAAAATAGAAGCAGTTATGAGTTGGCTGAGTCCAAAGTCTGTTATAGAGATACAAAGTTTTTTGGGATTAGCAGGGTATTACAGGCGGTTTGTGAAAGATTTTTCTATGATTGCTACACCTATGACTACACTTCTACGGAATGATATACCATTTAAGTGGATTGAGGAGTGTCAGAAGAGTTTTGATCGATTGAAGCAATGTTGACCCAGATGCTAGTGTTAACTTTACTTATACCAGGGAAAGAGTATGTTGTTTACAGTAATGCTTTGCTTAATGGATTAGGGTGTGTTTTAATGCAAGAATGAAAGGTGATAGCTTATGCTTCTTGACAACTTAAGCCGCATGAGTGTAATTATCCTACACATGATTTGGAATTAGATACTATAGTTTTTACATTGAAGATTTGATGTCATTATCTTTACGGTGAGAAATATTACATCTCCACTGATCATAAGAGTCTTAAGTATTTGGGGATGCAGAAAGAGCTTAATTTGAGGCAGAGAAGGTGGATGGAACTCATTAAGGGTTACAATTATTTGATTGATTATCACTTGGGAAAGGCAAACATGGTTACTGATGCTTTGAGTAGAAAAAATTTCACTAGTTTGCATCAATCTCCAATGAGTTTGGTAAAATAGCTTTGACAGATGAATGCCATCCTAATAGTGCAAATGGATTGTATCCTAGCCAAGTTTCAACTACAAATTAAGCCTATATTAACTGATCATATCAGAAAAGTTGCTCAGGGGGACGTAAAATATCAAAAGCAACTAGAGAAAGTACAGCAAGGTATCCAAACTACTTTTATTTTAGATGATGATAGGTTACTAAGGTATAAGGATCAATTGTATATTCTGGCTGATGAAGAGTTGCAGAAGCAGATTCTTGATGAGGCTTATAATATGTTATATTCATATCACCCAGGAAGTACCAAAATGTATCATGATTTGAGATCATATTATTGGTGGATAGGCATAAAAGAGGATATAGCAGAGTTTGTTACTCGATGTCTTGCATATCAACAGGTAAAAGTAGAGCACCAAGTTCCAGCAAGGTTGTTACAATTGTTATCTATTCCGAAGTGGAAATGGGATAGGATAACAATGGATTTTATTACTGGGTTACCTTTGACTCAGGGTAGACATGATGTTGTTTGGGTCATTGTTGACAGATTAACAAATCTGCACATTTTATACTGGTACATATAGATTACAGTCTAGAACACTTGGTGGATTTGTATATCAAGGAAATAGTAAGACTTCATAGGATACCTACATCCATTATCTCAGACAGAGATCCTTGATTTACATCTCGAATTTGGGAGAGTTTTTAGAAGGCTATGGGTACTAAAGTACATTTTAGTACTGCTTTTCATCCTGAGACAGACGGGCAATCAGCACGGGTTATTTAGATACTGGAGGATATGTTGAGAGTTTATGTTTTGGAATGGAGTAGTAGTTGGGATAAGTACATTTCTCTTATTGAATTTTCTTACAATAACAGTTTCCAATCCAGTATACAGATGACACCTTATAAAGCGTTGTATGGTAGATGGTGTAGGACTCCGTTATTTTAGGATGAAGTTGGTAAACGATGATTGATCATACCTGATATAGTTGAACAGGTAGAGGATCAGGTGAAATTGATTAAGGAACGGTTAAAAGCAGCATCTGATCGATAGAAATCCTATGTAGACTTAAAGCGCAGAGATATTGAATATTTTGTTAGGGATAAAGTGTTTTTAAAAGTGTTACCATGGAAGAGAATTCTATGATTCTGGCAAAAAGAAAAGTTAAGTCCAAGGTTTATTGGTCCTTATGAGGTGTTAGAAAGAGTTGAACCATTGGCTTACAGATTGGCTTTGCCTCCAAAGTTGGATATAATACATAATATTTTCCATGTATCTATGCTTTAGAGATATAGATTAGATCCTTTGCATGTTATACCAGTGGAAAATATAGAAGTTCAGTCTGATCTATTATACAATGAGGAACCTATCAAAATTTTAGCATGAGAAATGAAGCAGTTGAGAAATAAAAGGATTTTATTGGTAAAGGTATTATGGAATCATCATTCAAGGCAAGAAGCAACTTGGGAAAGAGAATCGGTGATTAAACAATAATATCCATCATTATTTACAAGTAACATAGGTTAAAACTTCGAGGTAAAATTTTAAATTAAGGGAAGAGAGTTGTCACATCGTCATGACACACATTTAGAATTATACGTTGAAAATTATGCATGATTAGTTAAACGCATGATATGTTAATTATTTATTGAATGTGGTTAAGAATTTGATGAGAATTTTGCATGAGACATATGCTATAATAAATACGTGTTATAGAATTATTTTGATGATTATTAATTTAATTAAATAATATGTATAGTTAATTTGATTTAATTTGGCATGTAAATATATGATTAATTGTAAATTATGTATTTATAAATTTGTATTAAATAATTTACATGCTTAAATAAATAAATTAATTAAATTATCTTAATTAATATGAAGCATACACGTATAATATATGGTTTTAAATGGTGCCTTGCATTTTAAGCATATAAGGTAGGATTAAGTGTGGGTGTGTGCATGGTAAGTAAGATTGTTACCCTCATAATTACAGGTAATGATTACTTTATTATGTATTGTTAATTAGAAAGGTGTGGTGTCAAATTATGGAGGCTTGTTAGAGTTGTGTATTGCATGTTTTCATAAGGCTTATCACATGGAATTAAGACCTAGTAATATGTAAGCTTGAACTTAAGGAAAACCACCATTTTTCACTTCTTTCCATTCGACATTTCCTTTCTTCTTTACTTCTTCACTTCGTTCTTCACCAAACACACACCAAACACTCCTTGATTACTTAGTTCTTTGGTTGCATGTTATCTTGGGAGCTTCATTAGCATGTAGAAGGGTGTGTAGCGTGAGAATTTACACTTAGATTGTGCTTTGTGTGGTGGTGTTTGGAGTTTTGGGTGTCAAAGTTGTTGCTTTGGAGGGAAGCTTGTGTTTTGGGTAGTTGTGGTTTATTTAAAGGTGGGTTAAGGATGTTGTTAGTTGTAATTCATGTATTTGTTACTTATGGAGCCTTTTGTAGCGTGTGGTTTATCCAAAATGTATTTAATTATTCAAATGATATATCCATAGTTGTTTGCATGTGTAATTTGTACATAATGAGTGGCATGGATATATATGTTGTGAGAGATTAAACCTCACATGTGCCTCTTATTTTTTCATGCATGCATGTGTTTTTGGGAAGGTAGAATGTTGGTTATGGCTATGGTAAGATATTAAAAGTAGTACAGTTGCATGATGTTATTACATGCATGATATAAACAATATATAAATACAATTAAATAAATCTCTTGTATTGATTGTTTATGGCTGTGTTGATGGATTTAAATTACTGCCAAAATGATGATCTAAATATAAATGAGGTAATTTAAATCAACTAACATAAAATTTATGGTAATTAAACAAGTAAGGTAAAGGATTAAAATTCACGCCTAAGCTTTTCATATGAAATTAGACAGTTTTATAGCTTGTAGAAAAACTTAATTTTGGAGACCTTAATAAATGATTTTGGAGATGTCTAATATAGCTTTTTAAAGCTCTAGAAGTCTACTTTCTAATGAAATTAGTTTGGCTTTAATTAGATTTCATCTGATTAGTGAAAATGGGGCCAAAAGATAAGAGGTTCATGTGATAATTTAAAGTTGCTAATTAAAATAGCTGATTTGCATGATTTAACTGCATGTCTTAATGAATGAATTATGGACTTCATAATATATGGATAGAAAGGTATTTGAGTCTAATTTTTATTGGTAAAAAGATATAAATTTTTAAAATTCATTTACCTAATAAAAATGGTAAGAAAGGTGGACTATGTTATAGCTAAGCAACATGATTTTTGGATGTTATTCTAATTAAATTGCTAATGAAGAATATGGATGATTAATTAACTTCTCATTCCTTTAAGGATTAATTAGATGGTTACAATTTTCTTTGAGAAATATGTACATGATTGGATAATTTATCCCTATGATATGATCATGAGAATGTCAATGATATGAAAAATAAGATGGTTTACATGTGGTTTATGTTTATGATTGATTAGAAATTAAAAGATATTTTGTGTTATGACTAGGTGATAATACGGATAGAGAACTTGTTCCTCAAATCATAGATAAAGGAAAAGCGGTGGTAGGTTTATGCTAGTTGTGATGACTTGTCTGTGCTATTAATATGTTGATTCATTTAAAATGAGTCAATGGGCAATCTAAGATGTTTACCTTAATATTAATATATGAATATGTTTTGAATTACGTCCTTTAACAGGAAAGGACAATGATTATGAGATTTTACGCTATAACAGAATATTTGATTGTATATAATTTCAATAATAATTATTCATGTGGCATGTCATTTTCATTCATTTATCATGGCATGCATGTTGGAGTAATAAAGAAGGAGGAAAATGAGCAATGTAAATATATGATAATGTGTTACCGAAAAGATAGCAGAACATATGCATACCAAAAATGGGGTACAAGTACTAAGCCATATGCATGGGAGAGATAAGGAAGGAGGAAAATAAGCGAATAGTGAGGATAATGGGAGCTCAATAGAAACAGAGGGTGGTGATAATGTGTTAATGAAAAAAATATAACGAGACACCATGATATGAAAATACCAAAAAGATAATTGTATAAGGCTAGGCCAGTACTATGTGCACATATATATGTATGAGAATGCTGGGCATTGATGATTATGATTATGATACAGAAAAAATAAAGGGGAATGCATATCATGATGCATTCCAAAGGAAAAGGCATATTCTATCACATTCATATGTACATACATTAATGCAATGATTATATAGAAAAAAAGGCAATTGAATGCAAAAAGGTGCTATGTGAAAGATGAAATTGTTATGTGACTATCATGTGAATTACCTTGCATGTGATGTGAGATATGATTATATTTATTATGGAATCTGATTGAGTGTTGCTTTGTAAATAAGACGTTATATGAAAATTATCTGAAAAGTTATACATCCCAGTGAATAGTTATACGGAATGATATGCTTTGTGCTATGATATGAATATTACATGCTAATTATTTTACTAGCACCATTGAGTTTTATACTCCACGTTTGTCAATTGATGAATGTAGGCACTAGCAACACGAGAGATCAAGGGAACTAGGGGCGGCAACAGGAGACCTAAGATAGTTCATCGGTAGAGGTCTTGGACTACAAATAGGCTCTTATTCTATGGCTCGTACAACTTTCCACTTTGTTTGTACTATGGCAGTAAAATATTAGTGACATTACATGTTTTCGCTATATATATATATATATGACATGTTTTTGCTGGTATCAGAACTATGGATATGAGATAACTGCATGCTTGATTATGATGATGATATAAGTTGAAGTTTTATTCGCTGTGTATGTTATGCATGCTTGATATAGTTCATGATTTTATGTTAAGCATCCCTTGTAGGGTAATTATCAATCTTCTATTAGAAGAGATTGGTAGTTACGCTATGGGAAGCATGTCATACCGGGTCATGGGTGTGACATGCATAATACATACCACTTAAATTAGCAACTTTAGTAGGTCCAAACAAATCTTATGTAGTTGAAGAGGTTTAATGATTACCTTGTTCTTAAGTTTGAAGGATGACTTTACTTGTTTACCTATTTAACAAGTTCCACTTACTTTATATTTATGAAATTTAATCTTTGATAACACAACCATAAGCTCATTCTCATACAAGTCACAAATTGCATCCAAGCTTGTATGTCCAAGCCATCTATGCTATATGTGAGTGCAGGTTTCTGCCGGGGCCCAGAGCGAGGCTTGCGAAAGTCACGGACCGGGGACCGCACTTGGAGTGAAAGCGCAGTCTTCCTAAGGGGTTCCCTTAGGGATGATACGGACTCGAAAGAGTCATAAGGGAGTCGCCACCGGATGGTTCCGGATTGGTCCAACCGACCCATAGTGTGAGCGTACATATCCGTTTCTCGGCTTTTCCGGTTTTTACAGGTTTTAACTTTTGAGAAAAACGGAATATGTGTGGAGTCGCCACCTAGTTTGTTTCTATTAATCCATTTGAATTAACTTTGAAAACTAGGAAATAAAACCTTGGTTTTTCAGAGTTGAAAACATCCTTAGTTTCTTCAGAGTGTGTGTTCGGGATTTCAAATCTATTTGTATTCCATCTTAATATGCTCGATTGTTTAGTTAATGAAAGCTCCTAATCACACATTTAGGGTTCAAGTTCATTTAGCATACTTTTCATGGTATAGGGCAAACAAGGAAACAAACACAT
>CANYBF011008941.1:0-10603 GCA_948192965.1 Dalechampia spathulata | reverse complement strand
TCATATGCATAATATGTGAAGTGATGGATGTCATGGCATATGCATATCATGGCATAGTGAATGACATACCTTATGTATGGCATGTAAATGATATATGACATATCATATGCATGATATGTGTGATGATATAATACATGGCATGTGCATGATATGTTACGTATGTGACATACCAAATGCGTGGCATGTGAGATGATGCATGACATGGAATATGCATGACATGTGCAGTAGAATGTGCTTGTGTCATGTGACATGACATGTGAAATATTACATTATAACATGGCAAAATGTACTGCTTACCATATGCATGGCATGTTAAGTGGATGGCATACTACATGTATAGCATGTGAAGCGAATGACATACCATATGCGTAGCATGTGAGGTGAATGACATACCGTATGCGTGGCATATGAAATGATGAATGGCATGGCATATGTATGACATGGTATAGTGGTGTGTATGTGAATGTGTATTCAACATAGTATATATATAACATATGGTATGATATGTGTAATGGAATACATCGTGGCATAGTATGACATGGCATGGCATATATGTATGCATGATAAGGCGTATTGATAGATTGCGCGTATTGGATTGCGTATTGGTGCATTTACATGTCGGCATATTTATACATATATGCATACAAAATACAGTATGTTATGGCATACGGTATATGCATGGCATGCATAGTAGTGTGTGCAGGTGTCATGTGACATGACATTTGACATGAATGACATAAATATTTAAGCAAATATAAATCATCCAAGAATAAAAATAATAAAGGCCGGTGAAAGGGGATCAAGGAAATTAGGGGTATACACGAGGTAGGGGGAATTATTACAGATCGAATAAAATAATTCTACCCTATTACAAATATTCCTCGCATACATAAATTCCCGGGTATTAAGTAATTCCCATTTTTCCACTCGAATTGCACGATCCAAAATGCACGATGGATTAATATGCAAAGTAAACAAATAAAATTTATTAGTAGCGAATGAATTTTGGATTTAATTTACTAGTCCAATACCATTTAAAAGTACGAACCAAGAGTCAAAATCCAACAATTATTAAGCAATAATTGAAATAATAAACACGAGCCGGATTATGAAAATTCATTTTAATGAAAACAATTTTAAGCAAAATTATTTTATTTGATCATGGAAAATTTAATTGGGAGGACTATTATCATACATAATCTTGGAGATAGCCCTACGACCAATTAAAAACCAATCCTATCAAAAACCACATTTATACGAGTAAAAATTGCATTTTATCGTAAAAATTAATTTTGAGGCCAAAATTAATTATGTAAAAATTATTTTATGACTTTTCTAGAATACTTGAGCTACTGAAAAACTAAAATACCACTGGATACGTCAAAATACGACTAAAATACGACCCAAAATACAGTTTTCTGAAAAATTCATGAGGGATGTGCGCCGCGCATCACGTGATGTGCGCTACACATTGAATGTGTGTAACGCACATCCCATGATGTGTAGCGCACATCGGAGACCGATCTGCAAGAAAATTAAATCTGTCAGTACAGAAATAAACTTCAGACAAAATCCAGCAACTTTAATGAAGACAATACCTCATTTTGAGCACGAATCGACCTCTGGTTCATCAAACCAAACATTAATTAAGCAATTAGTTAAAATAATTCATTTTAAGGCTAAAATCAAGTAGACCTGTATGATTTATGATAGATCCAGAACCCCAAGTGCACGGGAAAGCTACTGGAGTCACTGGAAAATTCAAAACCGAAGCAGAATAGTGACAGAATGAAGAAAATTGAAGAAAACGGGAAATTCACCTTATTCCGGTCGAGTTTTCTTTTTGATCTTGCTTGATTCCGTGTTTAGGGTGCCTAAACTAACCAATTTTGTCACTAAATCTGATTGATTTAATTAATTAGGGGCCTAATTAATTATGAAATGATTTTGGCAGAGGTTTGGCTTACCTTTTGGAAATTTTCAGGATCCATTTTATAGACCCCAAGCTCTATATTTATAGAGCAATTTTTGGGCATGGCAATTTTTTAATTTTAGCCCAAATTTGAAGAGATGTGCGCCACACATTGCTAATGTGCTGTGCACATCATGTGATGCGCGCAGCGCATCACTTTTGTTGCAACGCGTGGGGCCCACTGTGGTTGCTTCCGGGATGCGTCCTGAAGCATATAAGTGTTATTTAACGTAAGGAACAACTTTGTAGAAGAAAGTTTTTCCAAATTCGGTCCCAAGAAGGCTCCCGACCAAACGTCTTTTTATGAGGTTACTATGCAACGTGCATAGCGCATAGTGCAATGTGCTACGCACATCGCGATGTACTCCGCTCAGTACAGGCAAAACCGGATGTGCACCATATGTCAACCGCAGTGCAATCGACATTTCGAGAAACTTTGTAGTTATAAATTTTCTCAAATTCGGCCCCGAACACCAAATTTTGGCTAATGGGCCTAATTTAGGGTTTGCAACCCAGTTCCGGCCCAAAGTGGCATTTGGCGTGCTAGAAGGTCGTTTCTCGCGTAGGTATCAGTGGAAATGTGTTCTACGCGTCAAGAACACACAAATTGGCGAATTTGGGCGGTGGGCCCATCCAGGTACTATTCATAATGAATAGTACCCTTATGGGCCCCACGGCATAAAAGGGCCTAAAAAGTGGCAAATGGCATGCCAAGTGTTTCGCCTCAAGTGAGGCAGCAGATAAGGTGTATTCTATGCATACATAATGCATTAAAGCGGATGATAGTAGGAAGCGGGCCCCACAGTGCGGTGAGCCCATAAATACGGCATTCGGGATGCCAAGAGATGTGCCTTGCGTAAGGCAGTAGTGGAATGTATTCTGTAAGTACAGAATACACAGAATCGGCTAATTGAGGCTGTGGGCCCCACAGCGTAGTGGGTTCGGGAGATGGCATTTGCGATGCCCAGCTTTGCGCCTTGCATAAGCTAACATGGAATTGTATTCTGTAAGTACAGAACACACAGAATAGGTTGTTAGGGGCTGCGGACCACGCTTTTGCCTGGTGGGCCCCATCTACGCACTATTCATGGTGAATAGTATCTAGGGCCAAAAATGTAATATTTCACATTTTGAGTGATTTACCTTATGTAGGCAATAGGGAAAGGGTGTTCTGCATGCACAGAATACTCAGAATATGCAGTGGGTCCCGCCAGGCCTCATGGTGGGCCCCACCAGTCTTGAGATGTTCTATGCACCAGGACACACAGAGGAAGACACAGAGGTCTATGTGCATAATCGGGATAGATACCAGGGACTAAATCCTAGCCGAATCAACAAAGATCCAAAATTATACGATGATGCAAAGTGAGGGTCAACAGTTTGCCCCCTGATCAGAATCATTTTGAGGCGACACTCGCGTAAGTCGTCAAAATGCGATTTGATCATAACATGACTTTTCACAAGGAGTAGGAAGCGTACCTGACTCGCAGAGGTGCTTGCGTTGAGGCTTAAATCCCAAATCTGCCACCGGGAGCCCGGTACTCGGGCTAGAAGATCAATGCTGACCTGAAAATCCCAATTTTGCCAATGGGAGCCCGGTCCTCGGGCTAGAAGATCAATGCTGACATGAAAATCCCAATTCTGCCAATGGGAGCCCGATGCTCGGGCTAGAAGATCAATGCTGACCTAAAAATCCCAATTCTGCCAATAGGAGCCCGGTGCTCGGGCTAGAAGATCAATGCTGACCTGAAAATCCCAATTCTGTCAATGGGAGCCCGGTGTTCAGGCTAGAAGATCAATGCTGACCTGAAAATCCCAATTCTGCCAATGGGAGCCCGGTGCTCGGGCTAGGTGATCAAAGCTGATCAATGGTCCCCAATGGGACTGATGGCAACGCCGCGAGTTAATCATTTGGAGCTGGCATCCAAATGCCTATGCGATAGGGTTTAGGCACCAAAGGCTTGGCTCTGTGATCACTGTTGGATCAGGTGGTCAACTGCGGGACCTGGTCGACCGTCTGCTGGGTCTATTCTCATGCCATCATATAAATGTCAGATATCTCTGAAACGGCTTCCAGGATCCTCTGTTGGGTATCTAACATTTCTGGTCGACGGTTTTGACCAGTATAAGTACCCCAGCTTCATTACTGGGGGCCCGACGTTTAGGCTACTCCGATCAGGGCTAATCGGTGGTCACTGCAAGACCGATGGCTTCTTTGCGAGTAATTCATCTGAAGTCAGCATTCAGATGCCTATGCGTTAGGTTTTGATGTCAAGGACTTGACTCTGTGATTTCTGCTGGATCAGGCGGTTCTATAGCGGAACCAGAGGTGACCTTCTGCTGGGTCTGGGTGATCAACCGTTAGATCTTGTTCTCGTGCCATCCAATAGGTGTTGTCTGTCTCCAAAGTCTGCATTTAGGACCCTCTGTCAGAATGCAACACTATCTGGTCAATGGCTTGACCAGAAGTCAAAGGCTTGACAGCTTTTGATCGTCTGCTGGATCAATTTCCTGTCTTTTCCAGACATAGGAAAACAATTTGTTAGTGAAATTTGGTATTGAAATGGTCTAAGAAAAATTCCTGAATTTTTAAGTATCAGTCTGCTGTATTCTGACTGAATTTCTAGATTTTTCACACGTTGCAGCTCGTGAAAAATAGAGTTTGGTGGGGCAAACAACCTCAAAAAATTCTGAAATTTTTAACATAGGCCTAATTCTTCATGTGCATTTTAGTGGGGGGGGGGGGTGGCGCACATTAGCATGCATGCACAGTGGCAGGCACACATTAGCAAAAATTTTCAATGTGCGGTGCACATTCCACAATGTGTGGCACACATCCCTTAAAATTTGTATATATCCAGGCTTCCAATTCGAAAATCACTTCATTCCCTTCCTAAAAATCGATTTTCTCTCAACTCCCAAGCTGAAAATTCAGCGTTTTAGTGAAAATGGCAGGAATTAGGGTGCAATCGACCCCCCGGGACCCTAAATCTGTCCCGAGCTACGCCCTAACCGAGCACACAACTCGTCATAGCTATTTTAGGACCCGTTTTGGTGATCTAATTGCAGAAACCTTCACCATAGATTCCCATCGGTCCTGAGCTCCTCCCGAAAAGGTGAGTTTTCAGTGACTCAGCTCGATTTTTTGGTTTTTTAAATTTTTCAAAAATTGAGTTTTAGGCTTGTTTTGATGCGTTTAGGCTTGTGTTTGGCTAGAATTTTATGTTAGGTAGATGTTAGGCTTAGGTAGGCGAGTGGTTATCGCATCGATTTTGCGAAAAATGACGTTTTTGGAGTAAATTTTGGCATATGTGGCGCACATGACCCATGTGTGGCGCACATGAGTCATGTGTGGTGAACATGACCCATGTGTGGCGCACATGACCCATGTGTGGTGCACATGACCCATGTGTGGCGCACATGAGGTCATGTGTGGCGCATATGACAGTGAAAAATAGGCTGAAACATGCATTTTTCAGCCTTTTTCAGGAGATTATGCATTTTAGGCATGAATAAGAGCATTTATAGTAGAGAAAAGGAGCTGAGAGCCTCTGTATCCATTCTGTTAGTTAGTCTGAAACTGACCTGGATTCTGTAATTTGCAGAGGGAGCGAACAGTTGTCAGAACTGGCAGTATTCAGGGAATCAGTGAATGGTACCCTCTGTTGCCTCAGGAGATACGCGCCAGAGTGGACCAGAGCTGTTTTGGTCCATACATTTCTTACTTTGTCGATGCAGAACAAAGGAGCAATAGGTTTGTTATTACTACCATGATCGAGCGGTGGATGGATTCCACTCATACCTTTCATCTGCCTGTGGGTGAGATTGCTATCACCCCGAGTATCTTTACCGGGATTACTGGGCTAGAATGCACTGGGCTGCCTCTTCCATTTGATATCAGGCTGACATTTCCACCTTGGGCATACAATGCCATTTTTACTCTGCTGGGCGTGTCCCCTAATGTGAGAGGTAGGCACAGTATTTCATATGATTGCCTTCGGGAGGTAGTTCTGGCAGAGAGACTGGGCAAGACCATCTTTGTAGAATAGTACACTCACAGCTTTCTGCTATATGCACTGGGTTGTACCTTATTCAATGATGTCAGAAATAGCGTTCACATGTCGGTATTGTGGGCCCTCCATGATCTGGATGCTATTGGGCAATATGACTGGGGCAGTGCCGGACTAGCCCATTTGATGCAGGGCTTGGATTTTTGTAGCCGGTATTGCAGAGACTGCTTTATTGGCTGCTGGAAGGTCATAGAGGTAAGCAGAATTCTGTTGATTCTGTCATTGTAGCATTTGTTTGAGTCTTGCTGACTGTGTGTATTGACTTTGTAGGTCATGGCGTATGAATTTGGGCTACTGCCAGAGCCCGAGGTCCCACAAGGATTACCGCTTGGCTTCCCTCGTCTGCAAGCATGGAGTACACCACATCGAAGACTAGATTACATGATGGACGAGCTGAGGGAGCACCTCAATAACTTAACCTGGGATTAGGTAAGAAGAAATAATTTAATCAGCATTAAACTGTATTGAACTGGTTTAAGAAATACCTGGGCAGGTCCTTTTTCTCTTGTTGTTCTTGGAATAGGTGCGTCCTTATGCCTGGGAAAATATGCATCCGAGGCCAGGATACTTGACCAGTTCGATGCGCAAAGATGAGCAACATATGTTACTGGAGAGTCCCAAAGGTAGACTCTTCTATCTTGGAGAGCATGTGATAGATTGGCAGTTAGGGCTTGAGGGTCGCGTGGAGCTTGCTCCCCCACCATGTGTGATGTTTTGGGCTTCATATACTGATACAGACCCAAAGGTGATTACTGGGTTGACTGGTGTGCCCGGGCGGGAGCGTTTATCAGAGTCGCCAGTGGACTATCCGATCTTCATCCAGCTAAGATTACTAGGACATGTGGAACTCTCTACATGCCATGGTCAACATGATAGAGCCGGTGGGTCTGGAGTCAGACCTGATATTCCCTGAGGTAGAGGTGGATGTTGGGGTTCACCAGCTGTTAGCAGTTCTCAAGGCAGCAGTGCCTCAAAAAGATCTCATGATTTTGGAGCTGATGTGGTTCCAATGGCAACGATGTCAACCACTCCGGAGGTGCCCCAAGGGTACAGACGTCCGGCGGACTTTGTAAGGGGTGAGCTGATGTGGCCACAGAGCCCCCTGATCTTTACCTATGATGCAGTTGGGCGTCATTATGAGACTTCCTTTCCGGTGCCAGCAAGGAGCGAGATTAAGTTTGATCCTCTAAACATGACCCATTTGAGTGTACGTGTTTTGATGTGTCTTTGACTTCAGTGGCCTGATATATGTTTTGATCTTGCAGGTGCGTTGAGATGTTATAGCAGATGCTTCAAGGTTGCTGATAGGGTTGCGCCGCTGCCATTCGTCTGAGATGTTGGATGTCCAGGTGGGTACCTGTTATGAAGTACTTTTTGCATGGAAATACATGAATGCATGACTTATATGCCTATATGTCTATGCTTGCAGTCCAGCTGGCAAGTGGAACGAGAGGAGCGTGATCATTTTGCTCGGATGACAAAGGAGAGGGATTGAGAGATCACACGTCTAGAGCGCTACAACGTTGATATTATGGACAGTCCTAGTCCTGAGGATGATCGCTCAGGGGAGGATGATGCATAGAGGCGATGCGACATCAGGCTTCCATATGCATGTCATCAAAAATCTGTAGTTTCTATACTAAAATAAGATAGTGCATTACAAACTGGCATTGCATGCCTAGTATGTCAGGGCTGTTGTGTTCAGACTGTAAAAATAGACAAATGCTTGTACTATGTGTTTTTGGATTTGGCAATGGAATCCAATGCTGTTTGCTGCTTATAAATACACCATGCATCTTGGTTTATTGGCAAAACATAACTCATCTACTTTTCTTTGCAGAAATTAGATATACAATGACTCAGCAATCACTATCCATCTTTCGTGATCTTTCCCGCCGTTGGGGAAATAATGAGTAGAGTCGACTGGGTGAGATCGGGCTCTAATATTTGAGAACCTTCCAGCAGGTCTCGATTAATCACGCTTTTCTGCATGCTGCCGTGCAGTTCTGGGATCCGGAGGTTCATGTATTCCAGTTCGGGCATGGAGAGTTATGTTTGATGTACGAGGAGTTTGCTGCCATCTTTGGGGTTACTTGTAGCATGACGGTGATGCTGATAGTGCCAGTGCCTGTTGGAGATGCATTCTCATATCTGGTCAGGGCTTTCGATGTGAGTCCATTAGAGGTGGGATCTCTTTTGACTATAGACGGCTCTGTAGATCTTGTTGCTCTTTTCCGACTATGCAGTCAGAAATCTATAGAAGACCCATCATGGCTGAGGGTGGCTGGATTTGGATTGTTGGCACAGTTCCTATTCGTCAACCCATCCGGTCACGTGGATTTGCTGATTGGGCCTATGATAGACCAGATTACCAAGGGTTGGACCCCTTTTCCTATGATCGTAGCAGAGATGATCATTGGTTTAGACAAAGTAAAGCGTGAACAGTCTGAGCGCTTCAGTGGTAGTCTGCTTATGCTACAGGTGAAAATTCTAAGCCGCCTCTACAAGTTTTCAACTTAGGAAAATTTCATTTTTACCCTAATTTTTGCATGAGTCACCCTTTGTAAGGTTTGTGATTCATTGGGTTTTATTTTGATTTCAGACCCTAATTTTTGCCTGAATTGCCCCTTTAGGTTTTCAGCTTAGCGGGTCACTCTAACTTTTGCCTGAGTAGCCTTTTGCAAGGTTTTCAACTCATCGAGCTTTTATTTTTATTTTCTTTTATTACAGATTTGGCTTCAAGAGAAGCTTGGGATCTTGGCACCGCCGGCAGGTGATTTTCAGAGGTATGTACCTCATAGCCATATGCGTCAAGGCTATGCTTTCAGTGAGGCAAAGATGATGAACTTCCAAAGCTGGATTGAGTGGATGGGAACTCGACCTGAGAGCGAGATCAGGTGGAGCTGTCCCTGGTGGCGTATACAGCATCTTATTGTAATGACTTACATTGATTGTATCCCACTATCGGGATTCGGGCGTTGCAAGCACTACAGTCTTGCTAGGATCTGTTGTCAGTATGGCCAGCGGCAGACCATACCTCGGCTGACGGAGTTTGAGGGAGGTAAGCTGGTGCCTCGCTTTGTGGAGCATGTGGAGAGGACTTGGCCTCACCATCGGATAGCACTGGTGGACATTCCCAGAGCTGGACCTACCACTGATGACGAGTATAAGATGTGGGTGTTGCGCCAAGCTTAAATCCTGTACTATAAGATATTGTTAAGCAATAATAGATAATAAAGGATGATAATGCTTTGTGTTTGCAACTAGTATTACTTAAAGCTAAGTTTATGAACATGCATTCCATTTGCATTAATGATGTTAAAACATTTACATGGAAATGTTAAAACCAACACAGAAGTTCCAGATGCGCATCAGATTCAACCCCTGTTATTGACCAGTCTCGTGCGAGATTTTCTGACCAATTATTTTAACACTCTCCTTTTGCTTTTAAGAGCTCTAAGTTTTGCATGAGTTGTCCGAGCGGATTTTCAACTCATTGAGCGAATATTTTTCCTCTCTCCTTAACTTTTGCGTGAACTGCCTATGCAGGTTTTCAGCTCACCTGGCTTTTCATTCTTATTTTGCTATTTCTTTTGCCCTCTGCTTTAGACAAAATACTTCTTCAGCTGGTCAAGGTTGACAGGCTCTGAGAACTTGTTACCCTCCAAATCCGAGATGCGAACAACGCCTTTGGAGAGGATTTTCTTAACTAGGAATGGGCCTTCCCAGTTGGGCCTGAACTTTCTGTGAGGATCACGAATAGCCAGTCTGACTTGCTTCAGGACTAGATTGCCTTCTTGTATGTTCACAGGCTTGACCTTTCTGTTAAACGCGTTGGCCATGCGCTTCTTGTAAAGTTGTAGGTGATAGAGAGACTTGAACCGTTTCTCATCAATAGTGACCAGTTGCTCATACTTGGCCCTTTTTCACTCAGCTTCTGGTAACTACGATTCCAGAATGACCTGAAGTGATTTCAGCTCTACTTCAATTGGTAACATGGCTTCTGTCCCGTAAACCAGAGAGTAAGGGGTGGCACCCGTAGGACTCCTTATAGTGGTTCTGTAACCCCATAAGGCAAATGGTAGCTGCTCATGCCAATCTCTATAGGTCTGTATTATTTTGGCCAAGATACGCTTGATTGTCTTATTAGCCGCTTCGACTGCCCCATTAGCTTGAGGGCAGTAAGGAGAGGATCGATGGTGCTCAATCCCATATTTTTCCAATAAGTCTACAACTTTGGGCCTGGAACTGCACTCTGTTATCTGACACCAAGTGATGTGGTACCCCATATCGGCATATGAGATTCTTCTCTATAAACTTGGCAACCTGTCTTACCCCTAGTTTACCGTAGGATTCAGCTTCTACCCACTTAGAGAAGTAATCAACGGCTACCAGTATGTACCGATGTCCATTAGATGTGTTAGGATGAATCTCACCCATGATGTCAATTCCCCATGCTGAGAATGGCCAAGGCATTGTCAAATTCTGCAATTCGACTGGCGGCAGATGACTCAAGTCTCCATGAATCTGGCATTCATGGCATCTCCGTACAAACTGTATG
>CANYBF011008940.1:0-11654 GCA_948192965.1 Dalechampia spathulata | reverse complement strand
AGTATGACCGTACGTGATGTGGTACGGTCGTACCAAATATGGTACGCCCGTACGCGTTGTTTTAAAGATTTTCTTCCAAAATCCTCATACAGCCGTATGCCCATACGCAATCAAGAATTCCAAATGTTTGTAACTTGTACGGTTGTATGTATAGCCCATACGCCCATACGCGATATGAATTTTCAAGGCATTTTTGGCTCGTACGGCCATACGCCCAACCCGTACGCCCGTACGTGACGTGAAAAATAGTTTTAAAAGCTTCATTTTTCAGTTTTTAACTCATTTTCACTCATTTTTCTCTCAAATTTTCTCTGAAATTTCCAACTTGTTCCTATTCACTCCAACTCCATTTGCTCGCACTCCATTCCCCTTATTCTGGTTTGAATCTCTTTATTTCACTGATTTCATTTCAATTTTTACTATTTTATTGCCTTTTGCTTCTGTTTTTTACATTTTGATTTTCTACTCATTTTAGGCTATTTTAGCTCTAGGTTCTTTAGAGTTTATTGCTTAGGATTGTGTTTAGGACTTGTGTATCAAATTTCTTTGATTTTTGTACAGGTTCCATTTTTTGGTTTTTCAAAACTTATCGTTATTCTGTCGAATTTTTTATGAAATTCTATTTTTCACTTTTTTACTTATTTTCCTCACTATTTTTACCTATGTCTGATCCTACTGATCGTGGTGGCTCTTCCTCACGGAGAGTCAAACGCACTATTCCTCTCAGCTCTGGCCCTCGTGGCTCTTCCTCTATTGCTTCTACCGTTAGGACTTCTATTCTAAGTGAGAAAGTTTTCTCTCACTCTCAATTTACGTGTCATCCTACTCTTCACCAGATCGGTTTGGAGGACGAGGTTCTGGGTTATTTGGCCAATGTACATTGGTCAAATTTCGCATTTCTCCCTAACCATTTCATCCAATCTGTAGCTTTAGAGTTTCTATAGATATTTTCTTTATCTACCTCCTTTTCTTGTACTTTCTGTCTCTTTCGCAGACATCATTCTCTTTCTACTTCTGAGTTTGATGCTCTGTTTGAATTTCCTATTGATGGCATCTTGAATGCCAAATCTGTGATTTTTGACCGTAACTCTTTCTAGAGGGATATCGCCCTCAACACCACTTTTTGGCCTTCTCGACAGAAGGCTTCATGCCATAAATCCCCAGCTCTCTTCTACTGTCATTGACTGATCTCCTATCTTATCTTCAGGAGATCAGATTCTAATGATACTATTACAGGTCCTAACCTTATTTTCTTATATTGCATGGTCATGGGTACTTTGATCCAGTCTGGACGTTGGCTTCAGACCTCTTTTCATAAGGTCGACATCCAGAAGCAGCCTGGTAGGGCTATTTTATTTAGTCTGATTATTCATTATCTCTGCCATCAGCTGCAGGCTTTTCCCCTATCTGCCTTTCTCTAGGACCCCGCGGTCCTAATCTAGATCTCTCATTCATTGAGCACTCCATACTCTTTGAATGCACTGCTGATGACGAGTTCATGATCTATTCTGAGTATATCTCCAGATGACTCGCTCACCTTCAGTCATTGGATCTTCCCAATGACACCGTTTTGATCTACGGCTGACATGATGTAGAGGTTCTTCAGCACCTGCAGGTTCCACTGCCAGATGATACTTCTGCAGAGTGGTACGACCAGCCTGATCCCTCTGCTGATGCCTCACATCAGGCAGCTCTTAGCCACAAGCATCAACGACACTTTACAGGTGGATCCTCTTCTTCGGCTATTGTTCCTGATTCTACAAATCCAGCTACCACTACTACTGATCTTGGTGGTGGTGCTGCTGCTCCTTCAGATCCTATTTCTCAGCAGCTTGCCACCATTATTACTCGACTTGACTGCTTAGATACATTTGAGCATCGTTTCAACCATATCGACCAACAGTTTGGTCATCTTTTGCAGCAGTCTACTCTTCTTGGTTAGCAGCTTGATCAGCATGTTACTGACTTTCATGAGTTTCAGACATCCACATCTGAGGCTCTCTACTCTTTGAGTGTCATGATGGATCCTTTCATCATTCCTCTATCGAGTCCACCTCCTCCTCAGGACCCACAATAATATAGTGCTTTTGATGTTATCAAAGGGGGAAATGTTTTATGATTTTTAGGACTTGATGATTGTTAGATTTTTATTTTTATGTTTATTTTTGATATCTTGATGTTTTTGATATCTTGATGTTATTGATGTTATTATTGTACTGAACATCTTTTGAATATTATATATGATGTTTGTTCAGTATATTTGCTTTTATTGATTATGTTATGTTGTGATTTTCATTGATTTTATTGATTATGCTTATCTTTTTCTCCTTTCTTTATGATTGTTTGATAACCTATGGTTATATGGCATGTATTCTAAAATAAAAGGGGAGATTTCCAAAATTTTCAAATTAAAATTTCATTTAAATGAGTTTTTGCAAATTGAACTTAAATTGATTGCCAATATCAAAAAGGGGGAGATTGTTAGACCCTAGGTTTTGATGTATGAGTCACGTGTGAGTCAATTTAAGTTATTTGTAAGTTTTTAATAGTGTTTTTGTGTTGGTATGGGCGTACTGGTTTTGGTACGAGCATACCAAATAGCTTGGTTGAGTGATACGACCATACGACTGATCGTACCTAGTCAGGACTATCTTATTGAGTTTGGAATGGGCGTACCATTGGGTGGTACAGCTATACATAAGTTCGCAGGAAAATGATTTATCAGTAAACCTGTTTTGGTACAGGCATACCATTGGGTGGTACAGCCGTACGTGAGCTTACAAGAAAATTGCTTATCAGGAAAATTGGTTTGGTATGAGCATACCAAATGATGGTACGACCATACCACATTTCCCTCTCATTTTCCAACGGTAAAATTTAAATCCCTATGGGCGTACATGACTGGTATAGCCATATGCGACGTTTAAGAAAGGTTTAAAATACTTTTTAACGGCTATTTTGTGTAAGAACTTTCATATCCTTTGATTCTAACAGCTATTTTTTGCATAGCTTTTACTCCATTGAGCTTGTATTGTCTATTGCAAGTAAGTTAATTTGTATTTTATGTATTAAGCTATCAAATACCTTCTCTCCATTGTATTCCCATTGTAAAAGCTAGGGTTTGCTTTTAGTGGGTTGGTGTGTGATTAATGCTTGGGCATTAATTTGTATTTGAGAGATTGTAAGGTTGATTCTTGTAAAGGTTTGAGTGTGAGCCTTGAAAACACTAGGGTTTAGGATTCATTTGAGGAATTTGTGTTGTAAATCAATTGAGATTTAGTGGAACCCTAAGTTGAGACTTAGGAGAAGTGGACGTAGGCAAGAGTTTGGCCGAACCACTGTAAACCGTGCATGTGTTACCTTCTGCAATGAGGATTTTCAATATGTATTGTTATAAAATTTTTTATGATGATTAAATTATGTATTATAATATAATTTTAAATAATATTGTAGTGTACAAAATCTATAAAATAAAATGAATTGAATTAAAAATTGAGCAATAAATAATTTTATTAATTTGAAGCGGGTTACAATCTCTAATGAAAACCTTTATGGAATAGGTAACACGTGTTCGATTTATAGTGGTTTGACACTAACTCTTGCCTACGTCCACTTCTCCTAAGTCTCAACTTAGGGTTCCACTAAATCCAATCAATTACAATACAGGATTCCATAATTGAATCCTAAACCCCAGTGTTTTTTCAGGTTAACACTCAAACCTTTACAGAAATCAATCTCACAAACTCTCAATTACAAATTAATGCCTAAGCATTAATCACACACCAACCTACAATAATAAAACCTAACTCTTAGATTATGGGAATACAATAGAATGAGAGTTTACAATTGCTAAATATACAAAATACAAGTAAACTTATTTGTTCTTGATGATAAAAGCTCAGAGGATCAATTGCTTTGCAAAACTAGCCGTTAGGAAGAAAGATATGAAAGTTATATGTATAAAATAGCCGTTAGAAAGGGTTTAAAACCTTTCTACAAAGTTGCGTATGGTCGTACCTATATTTGTATGCCCGTACGAATTTAAAAAATCACTGTAGAAAAATGGGAAGGAAATGCGGTATGGTTGTACCAACATTGGTATGCCCATACCAAAAAAATTTTCTTGACAAGCAATTTTTTTGCGAGCTTGCGTACGGCCGTACCACCAAATGGTACGCCCGTATCATAACATGTTTAGTGATAAACCAAATTCCTATGAGCAACGGTATGCCCGTACCAATCAATGGTACGCCCATACCATGCTCAAGCAAACAGTACTAACATGATACAATCAGCTGTATGTCACCTATCAAAGTAATTTGGTACGCCTATACTAAAATAGGTATACCTATACCATACACAATATCATAATTAAAAATGGTAAATAACTTAAATTGACTCACACGTGACATACATGACATACACATCAAAACCTTGGGTCTAACAATCTCCCCCTTTTTGATGTTGGCAATCAATTTAAATTCAATTTGCAAAAACTCATTTAAATGAAATTTTGATTTGAAAAATTTTGGAAATCTCCCCCTTTGTTTTAGAATTCATGCCATGAAACTATAAATTATCAAACAAGCACAAAAGAAAGGAGAAAAAGTAGAAATCAGAGTAAATAAATAATACAACATACGATCAATGTAATAAACATAATCAAATGATCAGAATATTATAGATAATTGTATACTCAACATAGATAAAATAATGTAATTAGAACACATTATCAAATTCAGTCATAATCAAAGCAAATAACACTAAGCAATAATAAAAATAGACCAAATAAGATAATGAAATGAATAAAACATCATATGATATATATAACTTCAAAAAGATATTTAGTGCAATGATAAAATCAAAACTAACATAAAAATATAAAAAACTAATAACTCTACAAAAAGTCCTAAAACTCATAAAACATCTCCTCCTTTGACAACATCAAAATAATCACTGTAGGTCCTGAGGAGGAGGTGGACTCGGTGGAGGAATCATAACAGGATCCATCCTGATGCTAATGGAGTGAAGAGTCTCAGAAGTAGAGGTCTGGAACTCGTGGAAATCTGCAACGTGCTAAGCAAGCTGTTGACCAAAAGTAGCTGACTACTGAGTAAGATGTCCAAGATGCTAATCAATCTGATCAAAATGACATTCAAAAGTATCCAAGTGATCGAGTCAAGCCATAATGACAGTAAGCTGCTGAGAGATAGAATCTGAAAAAGCAGTAGCAGCTGGAGCAGTAGTGTAAGTAGCAGCTGGAGTGGTAGTATCAGGAACAATAGCAAATAAAGAGGATCCACCTGAGAAGTGATGCTGTCATTTGAGGCTAAGAGCCGACTGGCATATGGCGTCGATGGAAGGATCAGAGGGGTCAAGCCACTTTGCAGGTGTATCATTTGGAAGTAGAACCTGCAGGCACTGACAGACAGCTACAGCATACCAGCCATAGAGAAAGATAATGTCATTGGGAAGGCTCAATGACTGAAGGTGATTAAGTTATCATAAAATATACTCAGGATGTATGACAAACTCATCATCAAAAGTCCTCTCAAAGAGCATAGAGTGCTCAATGAATGAGAGGTCAAGGTTAGGACCTTTCAGTCCTGGTGAGGGATGAGTGAGAGGAAAGGCATGCAGCTCTTGGCAGATATGATGAATAATGGTTCCAAGTAGAATGCTCTGCCAGGCTACTTCTAAATGCTGACCTCATGGAAAAAGGTTTAAAGCCAGCATCTAGACTAAATAGGGGTACCCGTGACCATGCAGTAAAGAAAAATAAGGTCCAAGCCCGTGATGGTGTCATTAGACTTGAATCTCCCAAAAATGAGATAGGAGATCAGTCTGTAATAGTAGAAAAGAGTGGGAGATTTAAGGTATGACGCCTTCTATCATGACGCCTTCTGTTAAGAGGGGCGGAAATAAGTATCGAGGGCTATATCCCTCCAGAAAGCATTGCGATCAAAAATCATGGATTTGGCTTTTGAAATACCATCTGTATGAAAACCGAAGAGAGCATCAAACTCAGAAGGAGAAAGAGAATGATGTCTCTTAAAGAGTCGGAAGGTACAGGAGAAGGAGGTAGACAGAGAAAAGGTCTGTAGGAACTTGAGAGCTATAGACTGAATAAAGTGGTTAAAGATAAACGTGAAGTTTGACCAACCTACATTGGCCAAATATCCCAGAACGTCATCCTCCAATTTGGTCTGACGGAGAGTAGGATGAGATATGAAATGAGAGTGAGAGAAAATTTTCTCACTTAGAATGGAGGTCCTGACTGCCGAAGTAGGGGTGGTAGTATAAGGGCCAAAGCCAAGACGGACAGTGCATTTGACTCTCCGTGAGGAAGAATCACCACGATCACCAAGAGTAAACATAGTGAAAATCAATAAATAATAAATAAAAAAATGGAGAACAAAGTTAAAAACAAGAGTTTTCAAAAATTTGGTAGAGTTACGACTAGTTTTAAAAAACTCAAAAACTGGTACATACATGAAAATCAATAAAATTTGACATACAATACCTAAACACAGTCCTAAGTAATAAACTCTAAAGAACCTAGAGCTAAAACAACCTAAAATGATAAGAACATCAAAAATTAAAAATAGTAGTAAAAGGCAATGAAACAATAAAAATGAAAAACAGAGGAAAATGACAGAGAAACAAACCAAAAAGAGGATTAGGATTGTAGGCAATGGAATTTGAAATGGTTGGAAACTAGTTTAGAAGAGTTTTACTGAGGATTTTGAGAGAAAATTGAGTTGAAAAAGAGTGAGAAACTAAAAAATCACATTTAAAAACTGATTTTCAGGTCACGTACGGGCGTATGTCCAGGGCGTACGGTCGTACGAGCTAAAAATGCCTTGAAAATTCATATCACGTATGGACGTACGGACAACATGTGTGGCTATACCAACTAGAGACGTTTGAAATTCATGATCGTGTACAGTCGTACGAAGCTCTCAGCTAAAAAAATTAAAAAGAACACATACGGGCGTACCAATTTCGATACGACCGTACCACATGACATACAGGCGTACTAAAATGAATAACAGTCATACCAAACATTGCCAAAAATTGTGGAATTGATCATTGAGGATCCGTATGGGTGTACCAAATGTCGTACGATCGCACGGGGACTAAAAATAGAAAATTTTTGAGGAGGTTTTTGATTTTTCTTGAAATTTCCAAAGTCCATCAATCACTCCTACTTCAAAAATGACCCATCTATCATTCCTAATTCATGTTTGATAAAGCTTAAACATTCTTCACTAAGGGGTTTTGTAAAAATATCTGCCAATTGATGAGTTGTATTAATAAATTCTAATACAACCTTCCCTTTTTGCACATTATCATGTAAGAAATGATGCTTAATATCAATGTGCTTAGTTCTAGAATGTTGAATTGGGTTCTTAAACAGATTAATGGCACTAGTGTTATCACATTTAATGGAAGTACATGAAACATAGACATTGTCATCCCTTAATTATTATTGAATCCAAAGCACTTGAGCACAACAACAACCTACAGATATGTATTCAGATTTAGCAGTAGATAATGACACATAATTTTGCTTCTTGCTAAACCAAGAAACCAAACAATTACCTAAGAAATGACAAGTGCCAGAGGTACTTTTCCTATCTAATACATTTCCAGTAAAATCAGCATCAGAATAAGCAAATAAGTCAAAAGAATTATTTCTAGCATACCATAAGCTATAATGCATAGTTCCAATCAAGTATTTAAAAATTCTTTTCATCTTTTCATAGCACTCAAGTGTGATTTCCTAGGAGATGCTTGAAATCTAGCACACATACATACATCAAATATAATATCTGGCCTAGAAGCAGTTAGGTACAACAAACTACCTATCATACCTCTATACTTCTTTTGATCCACATGTGTGCCACTTTTATCCAAGGAAAGCTTTGTGGTAGTGCTCATGAGAGTCCTGTTAGCTTTAGTATCTTCCAATCCAAACTTCTTGAGCATCTCTTTAGTATACTTGAATTGGTTGATGAAGATTTCATCTTCACATTGCTTGACTTGAAGTCCCACGAAATATTTTAATTCTCCCATCATGCTCATTTCGAATTCTCCTTGCATACACTCAGAGAACTCCTTGCACAATTTCTCATTAGTAGCACCAAAAATGATATCATCAACATAAATTTGAATAAGCAAGATATCATGTTTATAATGCTTAATGAAAAGTATTATGTCTGCTTTTCCTTTTTCAAAACCATGATCAATGAGAAAACTACTCAACGTATCATACCAAGCTCTAGGGGCTTGTTTAAGGCCGTATAAAGCTTTGGTAAGTTTTAAAACATGATTTGAAACTTCAAAGTCTTTAAAATCGAGGGGTTGTGCAACATAAACTTCCTCATTTATAAAACCATTCAAAAAGGCACTTTTCATATCCATTTGAAAAAGTTTAAAGTTTGTATGAGATGCATATGCCAACAACATTATAATAGCTTCTAATCTAGCTACAAGTACAAATATTTCATCAAAATCTATTCCTTTCTCTTGACAATATCTTTGTGCTACTAACCTAGCTTTGTTCCTAGTTATGACACCATTTTCATCAAGTTTGTTCCTAAACACCCATCTAGTTCCTATAATTGATGCATCTCTAGGTTTAGGTACTAAGGTCCATACATTATTTCTATCAAACTGATTCAATTCATCCTGTATAGCCAACACCCAACTCTCATCATCCAAGGCTTCATTTACATTCTTATGTTCAATCTAAGAAATAAAAGCAAGGTTATTATGAATATCCTTAAATTTAGAACGAGTTGTTACCCTTTTTGATATTTCACATATAACTTGTTCCTTGGAGTGTCCTTTTGAGAATTGCCACTCCTTTGAAAGATCATGCTCAATATGAGGTGCAGCTAGGTGAGGAGGAAGGTCATCCAATTCTTCCTTGTCAATATCTTTTGGTGCAATTTCTTGTTGATGCTCTTGTTCTTCATTTTGCTTCAATAAGATTCTTACATCATCATCAACATTGTCCTTTCTTGGACCAAGGAGGTTAGTTTCATCAAAAATAACATGCATAAATTCCTCTACAACCAAAGATCGTTTGTTGAACACCCTATATGATTTGCTAGATGTGGCATATCTTAAAAACAAACCCTCATCATTTTTTGAATCAAATTTTTTAAGGCTATCCTTGGTGTTTAAGATGTAGCATTTGTATTCGAATACTCTAAGGTATAAAATTCTTGGTTTTCTATCATTCCATAGCTCATAAGGCGTTTTGTTTAAAATTGGTCTTAAATGGACTCGATCTGTGACATAACAAGCAGTATTGACCGCTTCAGCCTAAAAGTATGATGGTAATTGAAACTCATTAAGCATTATATGTGCCATGTCACAAAGAGTTTGGTTTTTCCTTTCAACTACCCATTTTATTGCGGAGTTCTAGGAGATGAAAAGTTGTGATGTATGCTATGCAATTCATAAAATGATTTAAAACTTTCATTTTGAAACTCTTTTCCATGGTCACTTCTTATTGATGAAATGTAATAACCTTTTTCATTTTGCATTCTTTTTGTTACATTTTGAAAAGCATTAAATTCATCATCTTTATGAGCTAAGAATGAAGTCTAAGTAAACCTCGAGTAATCATCCACAATCACAAGTGCATAATGCATACCACCTAAACTAGCTACTCTAGTTGGTCCAAATAAATCCATATACAACAATTGAAGGGGTTTAAAAGAAGTTACCTTGTTTTTCACCTTAAATGAGGATTTTACCTATTTTCCCATTTGGCAAGCTTCATACACCTTGTCCTTTGCAAATTTGATCTTTGGAAGTCCAACTACATGTTCATTCTTGTCACATCCTGAAATGAGCACACACTTTGCTTCATGAGATTGCTTGAAATGATATGTTTTATATGTATTGGTGTGAAAATGATGTGAGATTATGATTATGATAATGAGTATATGATAAGATTAGAGTATATAGCTTTAAAGTTGAAGATTAGAATTTTGACGAAAACCACTGAAACGACCCCTGAATGGCACTAAATCGATGATTTCTATGTTAAAAACATTGAATTTGATTGATTAACTATGCTCAAATTGCTTGTGTTAACTTAAATGAGATATTTACAAAAGTTAGCAAAATTGAAATTTGGATTAATTATGATGTCATAATTAGGTGATGATGATGTAAATGAGTAAAATTAATTTGATTTTTCTTAAGAAAATAAGTAATTATGAATTAATAATGTCTTAGTAAGTATATATAATAAAAATTTTGAATATTAGAAATGTATAATTAGAATTTTTTATTATGATATCATAAGGATGTCATAAATGACAAAATGATATCATAAATGAGTAAATAAGATAATTAGTGTTATGTAAGATGTTAAATAAATAAAAATAAATGAAAATAGAATAAGTTAGAATATATTTGAAATATTATATTTAAATGGAAGTGGGATTGGTAATTGAAAAAGTGTATGGAAAGTTGAAAAAGTAGTTTTAAAAATGGTGTTAGTGGATGGAGAAAGAGTATAGGAATATTAATTAAATTGGTTTGGGAAAAATGGATGGATGGTATTTTAAATTAAATAAGGTATATTAGAGTATTTTCTTTAAGTGTAAGTAGCAAATAATTGATTTTTGAGATTTTTCTTATGAAACCGAAACTCTTTTGAACTAAACCTTCTTTATTTGCTTAAAACTAACTTATTTAAGTGCATGCATGTTGATTTGAGTTATAAAGCTTTAAAGAGGAAGTCAAATGGTGGAGAACCATACCAAATCTGAAGCTTAAGAGCAAAAAGGGTTATTTTTAGTGAAGATTTGAGATATATAGTTTAAAAGGTGAGTTGGTAAGTATGAGTTAGCTATATATTTGTTTAATTTGCGAGTTTTGGTGAAGTTTTAATTGTTGGCCGAATGGTACTCATTTTATGTGATGGATTTTAGTTTTGATTTGATGATTAAAAGGCTTAGGATTGTAAAATATAAGCAATAAGATGATTTGGTGTTGTGTGGGTGAGTGTGTCCTAATTTTCTATGGTTGGCCGAAATATGCAAAGAATAATTTGTTGTTGGTAAGCTTAAAATGAGATTAAGATGTTAATTTATTAAAAAAAATAGAAGATTATTCATAATGAAAATGAGAAAAATTAAGCTTAAGATAAGTTTAAAAAGGGGTAATTAAGGCTTAATGTTATTTTAATTGAGTATAAAGGTAATATTAAGAATTATTAAGTTAATATTAAGTAAAAGGAGTTAAATTGGGCTTTAGAAGAATTGGAAATTCTAGCGTAAAAACAAGGGGTATTGGGCCATATTGAAAATAATGGATAAAATGGATATTTAAATTAAGTGAAAAAGTGAAATTTTAAAGATTTAATTAAGTAATAATAAATAGTATATATTGGATTAATATAAGCCAAAGGAAGTTGATTTAAATTAAGCTTATGATGAGGTAAATTTTGAGATGATTGAATATGACTTATAATGAGTTTAAACTGAGAACTAAAAAGGATATTTAAGTATAATAAGTGTTATTAAAAGTTTATTTAAGTTAATAATGGAATGATAGAATGAGATTAAGTTAAGTTATGATATAAGTAACTTAAGAATGCTTGTTAAGGTTAAGGAGATTTTAAA